>VZTU01030472.1:1303-34025 GCA_013400835.1 Zapornia atra
TGATGGCTGTATCTCTTAGGGAATTTTCCTATAATATCAGTAGTAATAGTATAAGATGATTTTTATTATTAAGCGATTGACTTACTAGCTATATATAATCTTGTCTGACTTTCAGCTAAGATCAGAAATTTACTATGCTGGAGGCATAGTACTTGCCTATACTACACGTTTCTAATACTGCTCTCTGAGACTGTATGATAGAAATGTATTGAGACTGTTCCTGTGTAACTCATGTTGCTACAAGATGGGTAGTTGGTAGATCTACTAATGGATCAGAGATGTTGATGTTTCTCTGCTTTTCTGTCATATTTGCCACCTTTGCCATTAAAAATGGCTTGTTTCATATTCAGGTGGTAATCTGGATATAGGCAAAGCATGATGAATCATGCCAATTTAGTAACAGCTAATGTTTTCTAAGTTTAATTTTGCACCTCTGTTTTAATAAATAGGTCTGATTTCCTGGAGTCTTGAAACTTTACGGTAATGGAAGGGGAAATACTAGCATAGCAACCTGTGAGCCTGGTGGCTTTATCTTTCCCGTGCTTTAGAAATATAATTGGATCCCTCAGATCCATGATTTAAAGTAAATAAATAAAAAACCCTGACACATGAGCTACCTACTTTGGGCAGCCTCCCTAACTGTTGGGAGAAAAGTATGAATACGTGATAGAAGCTAGGTATGAGAGGGGAAACAAGGATTAAAATACAAGTATCTTTGGGATGGGGGAAGAAGCCTTTGTAAAATTACAAAGATAGATGAATTTGTATTTTGTTAGTCAGTTTTGTGACATATTGCTGCATAGTTTTTTTCCCTCTATTAAGACAAGTCAACTGAATGAAAGTAGGGGGTGGGGTTTTTTCTTCAACAGGCTGAGGTTGCTACCGACAGCTTTAAAGTAAGAAAGAATTAAGGGGGAAAATGAGTTTGCTAGTTTTCTAGCTTTAGAAGTTAAATGAGACTGTTAAAGTTCAGTATCTTACTGATTAGTTTTTTAAAATAAAAAAGCTAGAAGGATGGGTTGTTGAGAGAAGGTGACAATGTACAGAGGATTTGGGGTGATGATAATAAAGGTGCCAATAAGCTGAGTGTGCTGTTGCATTTTAATTGGGTAATGCTTAATCTCTGAAAATTGCACAAACTTATTTGCTTCAGATAGTTATTAATAACTTAAAGGTGCGTTCAGCAAAGCACAAAACAAATAACTTCCTTCACAGTAATCCAGAAATGAAAAGGAGAATGCTGTATTTAGCAGAATATCCCTGTCAGAACAATTCTGCCTGCTTTGTGCTGTTCTGACTAGCTGTAGTCAATTGAGTATTCATTTCTTACTTTCATTAAAATGTGACAGGAGTGACACTTAAAAATGTGAATAGGAAAGGTGACAAAGTAATTAAGGAGATTATAGCATCTTAGTAGAAATGCACTTTTAAATATCAGAAAAGAATAATGATGGGGTGGGGTGAGGGTCAACAATGTATGCTCCAAATAAAGATATAAACCAATGAGAATAATGGTACTCTAAATATAATAGAAGTTTAAAAATGGAGATAAATTAGTCTTCAGATGTGCAAGAAATTGGTATCCATCCAAGAGGTCTATTCACCTGCTAAGGGGAAAGTTATTTCACATGTGTATCACTGCTTAAAGTTTGAAAGAAGCCTTGTTTAACTGTTCAAAAGAGCATCCTAGCCTACACTAGGGTAAGTGTTTCGTTGTGCTGAGGTGAAATGCCAAAGCCCTGTAGGTTGCACTGGAGCAGAGTCTCTTGGAAACTAGAAGAATGGAAACCTGACAAAGCCTCTAGAGTATGTTCCATATGCCACCTTGCTATTTTTTAAGTGTCAGACTACAGGAAGGGAAATAGGAAAGCCATTTGAATGGACTTCCAAGGCAATGAAATACCAGGAGCGTGTCTAGCTTCATTTTTGTATGTAAAGTAGGTGATGGAAGCCTCAGATCTAGGGTTGGCTGAAAAAAGTGGGATCCCTGGGTTAAAGTCTTAATCCTTGGAATGATGCCTTGGAAAGCATTCACCAGGAAATATGTTGATTCCTGAATGATACCCTCTTCATCAGTCCAGTTTGATACAATGTCACTGGATATTTGAAAAACTTACTGATTAGTTGGATGTGCAGGAGTGGGTACAGGCTGTGTGTGTGTGTCTTGTGTATGCTTTGTTTCATATAGAACTTCATCTTAATCTGCTGTCCAGTTTATACATCCCCCCACTTCTCTCATTTGCCACTAGAATGCTCTTAAAATGGAGGTGGACTATTTCCTAAGGTCTTAGAAAATGCTGTTGAAAGTAAATTTCAGCTTCATCACTTTAGGAAAAGGAAATGCAGAGGGGTTTTTCAGTAGTCTAAGTGCATTGTAGCTATGCCAGTTCTACCAGTAATGGGAGGCTCCTTCCTGAATGGCTTGGGTGTCATCTCTGCATGGCAGAGTATTTTTAAAGGGGATAAATGGTAATGATGTGTTTAGGGAAAACTATAATTCTGAAATAATGATTTTGATAAATATAAATGGAACTCTTCGGTCAATAGCTTCTACTTATATTCAAGTTTTGCAAAGGATAAACTTTATTTAGCTTATTCTATATGCTGGAATAAAACCTTATTGCTCTGCTCTTGCCTGTTTACACTATCAGTGTAAAACTAGTGCTTTGTTTAGATTTTGATACCATGTAATGGCTAGTTACTTGGGTAGTTACGGCATTCTTACCTATGTTCTACAGATGCTTAGAAGAGATGGTAAAAACATGAGAGAAGTTAAGGGGGTAAAGCAGACCAGTGGGTTTACATGAAATGATGAGGAGATATGGGGAGGAGCTGATTCTGATGAAGAATTCTGCATTGGTGGAAAACAGTTTGCCTGCTGACCCTCTACTACCTTAGGTCTGACCATTCCTGTAAAGGTGAGTCTTGAAGTGATGAAAAGAAGCTACTTTGGTGTTTCTCTTGCAAGCACATGAAGGATATATTTTGGGGGACAAAGATAGATGGCCACATTTCAGGAGTGTAACTGTAGGCGGTGCCAAGGTTCTGTTAACTGCCACACATCTGATAGGAGAACGGTGCCAGTGATGTGCAGCCTTTGGACAACCAGTTCTGTGGAATGCTTCAGAAACGTTAACAAAGTAAGCTATGGCCCCTAGCTGTTAGCATTTTGTAGCTGTTTTCTTTATAATTTAGTGTCTGTTAGTGGAAAAATCAGTTATTGTAACTTAATGTCTGCCTGTTCTGGTTTTGTTTGTTTCTTTTTTTACTAGTGGTTCCTATTTTGCATTGTCTTTCCACTTTAACTATGGCAACTCTCTTTACTTTCCTGAGACCTTATGTTCTTCTTTGTTTCCATGCTTTCTACTGAAATGATTTGTTGATTCTTAAATTGTTGAGCTTGGTTTTGCTGCTATAAGGTGAACAGCGGTCTGGAGACTTCGACTGCTCCTTCTATTATTCCAAACTGGTGGCAAACTAAGATGTTTATACTGATTATGCAAGTGTGAATTAGGTTGCAAGAGTATTTTCTCAGCTGCAGGAATACCTTTATGTAATTGAAAATATGAAAATTAGAATGTGACACAACCCACACCCCCCACACCCTCCCCAGCATTAATGCCTGATGTTTAGAATTAATTGCTTTAATGCTATTAAGCAGGGTGGGAGCAGGTGTGGAAAGTGTTTGTGTGTGAGCTGTATCAACACTGAAAATGATTCAAGAGGAAAACAACCCTTACCTGCTAGTTTTTGAGTGATAAAACCTGCTGAGTGCAAGAATCTTGACATTGAATAATCAGGTTTTGTTATCAGACAACTGGGACAGCTCTTGGTTTAACTGATTTCCATCAGTATTGATATAATGATACTTTTTTCTGAAAACTGTAACTTGTAAAGTAAAATAAATAGTCTCAGGGTATTAGACTGAGATTTTAAGGTTATATAGGTATTCCAGTAATTTGAAGAGATCCGTAGCATTAAGCTGAGGATTGACTTGCGCCGATGTGTACTGTTAAGATGTTGGGATGCTCCCTGTCAGTTTTGGTGTGGGCCTTCTAGCACTCTCGGACAATGATGCCCACGGGTAGTCCAAGAACATCATGAGCAGTTTGAGTGTAGCCTCCTCCTTTCAGCTTACTCTGGGGAAAAAAAAAAAAAAATGAAAAAATTGCCAGAAGTAAAATATTTGTCATGGTTCCTCATGCAGATTGCCATGAAAAGTGCAAATTGTCTTAGTATGTTGCAGGGAAACACACATAGCTCAGAAATCAGATAAAAAGTCATAAGAGATAGATATTAAATACATTTTTGTATTGAGATGTGGGTAAGAATTTCTGCTCTGCTGGTCTCAGTGATTTGGTGGTTCTTTTGTGTGGCTTAATAAAAATAATTGAGAAAAATAATTTTAGTCCTTCTAGAGAACAGGATATTTTGAAACAGTTTTCCTTTCTGTATGTCGCTTATTCAATGTCTAAGTGCTGTGAGGTGATTGTGATTAGGATTGCTGGGTATTTTCCAGGTATGTTTTAAAGAATGCTGATGCGTTTAAAAGTTTCATACTTCCCAATTTGAAGCGAATGTTTAATTACTGGTTATTAGCTGTACGAATTCATTGAGGCAAGATATTTAACAATGACAGTTGTCTAATTTATCTTGAAGGTCTTGCTTCTGAAAAGGGTACTTTTTTTTTTCTAGCTGGTTTTAGATGTCAGATTCTGAATTAGGTGGTGGACCAGAGCTTTGAGTTTATAAAAGAGTTCTCAGTAGTTTGAGGTTTAAGAAAGGCTCGTGTATTGACTAATTAAAAGTGAATAATTTGAACAAATACAAATTCAAATTATATAGGAAATACTGAATAATTGTTTTAGGAGCTGCTTGTGATTCTCTTCTACACATTTTTTCACAATTGAATGATCTTCAGCAGAACACCAAGAGAAATTGGGGGTTTTGGTGTGGTTGTTTGAGGGGGGGTGGTGGGGTTTTTTTTTGTTTTTAAAAAAAAGCACTGACATGTCTTGAGACAACACATTTCTCAATTCTGACATGTTTTACCAAAGATTTGACTTGGGATTCTTAATCATAGCTTTCCTTGTCTTGCATTTGTAGTATTTGTTCTAGCTGTGTTTGTTACACTTTGCTTAGAAAAAGTAATATCCTTTAAAACATTTTTATTTCAGAATTTGCATAAGGTCAGTTTGTTCCCATGGAAATTTATTAGTCAAACTTTAACAAAAATTATCAATTTTAGCAGTTTTAAACAACCAAAAAACATTAATAATTTTAAATTAAGTGTACAGGCTTGTAAAATCATTTGCAACCAAGAAAATGGCTTCCCAAGAAGGCGTAAGGCCTAGGGTTCTATAGATTCAACACTGCAAGTAAGAGTTCCTTCAAACTTGGTGCATCCTTGGTTCTACACACTGTCATGGGTGTGAACCAAATTATCTCCGTTACTTTGAGATTTCTTTAAGAACATGAAGTAGGCAAGCTGTATGATCCTTTTTAATTCAGTTGTACTTGGAGTGATAGACATGCATGCTTATGTAAATAAGAATTTATTGCATACTACTGCAGATTTCTTTTTAGAGCGAAATTGTTATACTAATAAACATCTATTGTACTGACGGCATATGTGTATGCCATTGTATCTCTTCTGGCTGATATTTGTTGCTCATGGAACTAGAGATGTCTTTCAAAGGAGGGGAAAAGTGATTGCAGCCTATCAAGTGCAGAACTGCTTAAACTCTAAAACAGCTGTCTGAAGGTCTCTCTTGGATATCTTTAAATGCAAAAGTTTTGAAAATCAGTTTGTTCAAGGAAAAAGAGGGTCATAGTGGTCGTTTTGTTTTGTGTGGGTTTTTTTTCTTCCTTCTGTTCCCTTCATCAAAACAAGCAAGCAAAATCTATTTTTTTGCTCTTTTCAACATTTCCCCCCGACATCAGATCTTGTCTGGAAGACTAGATAACTGGTGAAACTTGCATCCCAGGATTTGTGTGCTGATGAAGAAAAGGCTATTGATCAGCCTGTTTTCAGACTTCCATATTTATTGAGCAGCTATTTAGCTTTAATGACTAAGAAAAAGGTGGAAGAATTTTAAATGAAGTGCACTTTTCCATAAAATTTTGCAGTGCACAGGCAATATTTCCCTTCTCATGCCCCTCCATAATAATGGAATTATTGGTAGTTCACTTGAATTTAGTAATAAGGTTACCTGAATTGTTGGGAAAAGTGTGTTTCTTTGTACCTTCCTTCTGTTTTGAAATATGGCTCAGTTTAGAAACGTAGTACTTTGGGGGTTACAAGGAACAAATGAAGAGCTGCTGAGATACCATTCCTACTTATCTCCTAAACAGATCAGGAGGAAAGGAAACCTAGTTATCCTGACTTTTTTTTTTTTAAGGATAACCTTTTCCTATATAGAATAATTTTTTTTTTTTCCTTGGACATGAACTATCAGTTCTAGTGGAAAATCTACAGAGGTCAGTTAAAAACAACACCACAACCATCTCTTGTTTGTTAGTGTGAACTGGTTTTGGTTTAGAGTGGATCAGGAAGTTATAGCAAAGCATTTTACCTTCATAGTGCCATTTCTGTGAAAGTTAACCTTATCTATGTAAGAACTACCTTTACCTTTTCCTTACAAATTAAATAGTGCCAGCCTGTTGATCGGACAAGTGATTGGTTCATCTGTACCAGTACTGTGACTCCTGCAGCAGCAACAGGAGTTCCTCTGTGGAGCAGTATAGACAGGTCTCTAATCCCTTTTTGAAGTAGTTGAGACTACCTTCTGCCACAAGCTTTTGTAACATCAATTTTCAGTCTGTTACTCACTATCCAAACTCCTTGTCCTTTCTTTTTAAACTTATTTTATACTATTTCAGTGAGTGACACTTAGAACTAAGATTGTAAGATTTGACCTGTAGTAGCAGCTCTTTCACCTTGCCACTGCTTTTCTGTTTCTGTAAATTTAAGTCATGTTCTTCCCAAGCTGTTTTTCCTTCCAAATGAAATAGTCTCAAGTGGTTGAATATCTAATAAGACAAGTTGTTCCATTGTCTTCATTTATGGTGCCCTCCTCCAACTCTGCCATGCCCTCCTTTAGATGTAAACACCAGAATTACACTGTCTATTTGAGGACATACAAAGTTTTTATGGGGCTGTGGAACAATCCTTTCTGTTTTATTACCAGTGCCCTTTGTAAGAATGCCTCATGTCTTGCTTAGCTTCCATAGCTACTGCTGCGCATTAGGTCAAGAGAATTATTCATCTTGACACAAAGAACTTTTTTCCTAGTTATTACTACTGGTTCTGCCTGCACCATCACATTGGGGTGGCTTAAATGATTTTTCTCTGCATGCATTAACTAAACTTGGTATACAGAGACGTTCACCTGTCACTTTTTTTTGACCACCAAATTTTCTGGGGTCCTTCAGTTCTCACCTTTTGTCATGGCATGGAATTACCTGAAAATGTCAGATCTTGGTCTTACAGGAGTTGACACTGTAATGCTAATAACAGTATTTGAAGAACTCACAGTAGAATTCCCCCTCTGTTTTTAACTAAAGGCTTTCAGATAAATTCTTAGTTCAAATCCATGGGATAGAGCCAGATTAATTCCTCTCATTAGGAACAGCAAAAATGAAATTTAAAAGCAAAATGTCTTTCAAGTGTAATAATGTTGATTTTTTTGTTTTTCTAAGTCAGGTTGTTACCACCGCAACAAAAATAGATTTTCTGTGTGAAGTGGGTGACTAATGAAAACAGCATCTTACAGTTGGTTAAAAAGTCTTTCTGAGACAATTTTGAAATTTAATACTTGAAAAATAATTTCCTATGTTGCCATCGCCTCCTGTGCTTGTGATTGCCACAGCTTCTCTTAAGAACTCAATTTCTTATTTAGATCCATTGAAATGTATGTGGAAACCCATTTATTTTCCTGGTGCAACCGTGGTTTTCAACTGCTGCAGAAAATGTTCTACACTTCCATGAGCTGTAAGGACATGACAAAGACACTAGTGCAAGTGGAAAAAGCTGTTACCTGCAGCTTTGCACATGTGGGCAGGCACCTGGGCAAACATCTCTCTTGGTTTTCTGCTTTCTTTCTCCAAACAAGATTGGTGCCTCTATACAGTGGTTATGAAGAGTGTATATAAGTAGTTTGGGTTTGTAGATCCAGAGCATACAGACAGAGAAATGCAAAACTGTTGTTTAACTTTGAACAGGAAAATAACGATTGTATTGTAATATAAAGGTGACATTAACCTCACTGGTTTCACTCTCCATTTTTTTTTTTTTTAGTGAAAACGCTCCATGTAGTGTAGGATAATCATATATCAAAGAATGGTTTGGGTCAGAAGGGACCTTAAAGATAACTTAGTTAGACTCTTCTGCAATGGCAGGGACACACTCCACTAGACCAGGCTGCCCGAAGCCCCTCCAATCATTGGCACAGCCATGTATGTGCTATAGCTATGAAAATGGGGGGACAGAAGTTGAATGCATGTCTCTAAGTATTCCCAGGTGCTCTTTTCAGCAATTGTGGCAGGATGCACAGAAGAAACTTTATTCCCATAGTTTGAGAGAAGTAAATGTGCTTGGTGTTCTCCTAGTGTTCTTTGTAGGTTGTACCTGTTGTTTTTTTCAGGAATTCTAGCTGCTATATGTAACTTGTAGCATTCCTTCCCAAGTGCTCCTCAATAAAGTATTAAGTGAAATGATTGACTATCTAATCCATATGATGGATGTATGTTGAGTTTGGTCCAAATGACAAGCAACGTAGCTGTGTTAGCTTAATGTGTGACCAATCTTATACATACGTAAGACTGCTGTAGGAGTCAAGAAGAAAGCCCAGAAGTATCTCAGCCAATGTGTAGGAGCAGATGCGTAGGGAAAAGTGTAAGAATTGGGGAAGCGTATATAATATAATTAACTTGAAACACAGATGCTTGTTATCCCTTGATTTAGGATTTCATCTTTATTTGACAACTGTTATCAGGATAATTGTAATGTTTGTCCTGTGAAGCAAAATACAGCTAATGTCAGGAAAAAAAGAGGGAGGAGAGAGAATGACTGAAATTGAAATATTACAGGATGGTCATGATACTGGAAAGAATGGTTCTAAAATGTAAAAAGTGGATAAAATGCTTCTGAATCAGAACTGTCACTGGGAGAGAATCTGTTGAATTATCAGGCTGCTCTATCCTTCAGCATTAAAAGGTTTCATTCTCCTCCCCCTTCTTTTTTGGGGGGGGATTAGAACAAGACAAAGGATTTTTTTCTTCTCCAATTTGAAATAGCTTTTTATGTAAAATTTTTCAAATGTTGAACTGAACTAGTATAATAAACTGAAAGAAAATGTGTTCTTTTTCCATCTCCAATCAACACTGCTGCTGCAATAAATAACGTTTTGCAGATACACATAAGGCCTTGTGGTACATGTGTAGGCATTCTTGTCCAACTAGCTTATTAAATAGTGAAATTTAGAAGCTTGTTTTTCTCTGGTTTATATTATACTTCAGAGTTATTCATCAATCATGTAAGTGAAACCAAGTATACCACGTGCAAGCTTCTTCCAGTAAACATTAAGACTTTTTGAAACTTCACCTTTTCACATTCCATTTTCTGTGACCCTTTTTCTACTATGGAAAGATAGCCTGCTCTAGCTTCACTGTATCCCACCTTTCTTGGAAAGCTGGAGAGGCTAAAGGAGAGTAGTTTGCTTGATAGAGGCTTAAGAGAACATTGGAGGCTTTTTTAATTATTTTTTTTCTTCTAATGACTTATATAAACACCACAATTGAAGTCCTAACCATGTCTTAAATCTTGAGCCAATGGATAATTTTTTGATAAAGAAATCTAGAGTTCATTCTAGTCAGCTAACAGTAAATCTGTAGTGTACTCTATCTCTGCAGTGCTTACGTGAAAATGTTGAAATGTTTTTAAATATTAAGGTTTAAGATGGTTTTTTCCTAATTTTCAGGTGATAGTTTTAAAAACCTTAATTCTTGTAGCGTATGTGTTTAGAGGGAAACTTCTTCAGCTGCAGCCTCTAGTGTGTACTGGAGCATGAGGTTATTCCTCCCCTGGGGCATTTCAGGTTGAACTTCACCAGGTTTCTGTTAGTCAGTTTCTTCAGCCTGCTGCAGTTCTTCTAAGGTTCACCAAGGTTATTAATGAAGATGCCAAACAGTGTTGGCCCCACTGCCAGTCCCTGGGATACACTTCATGCCACTGACTACACTTTGAGAATGGTGGTTTAGCCACTCTTCAACCTACCATGTTGTTAGCTTATCTGTAGCCTGTACTTCATCAGCTTGTCTCTGAAGATGTTATGGGAGACCGTACCAAAGACTTGTCAAAGTGCAGATAAACAACATCAATTCCTGTTGTTTACTGAGCCTGTATTTTCAATTTACTTTTCATTGCAAAATGTGGTCATATTGATCAGGCATGATGTCCCTTTCATAAATCTGTGCTGAGTACTCACAGTCACCTTATGTTTGGAAATATTTTTCCAGGTTCACGCCATCTGTCACCTTAATGGGTACAAGCTGGAGCACAGGAGGTTCCATGTGAACATAAAAACTTTTTCACTGTGAGGGTGACAGAGCACTGAAACAGGCTGGCCAGAGAGGTTGTGGAGTCTCTTTCTCTGGAGACACTCAAAACCCACCTGGACATGTTCCTGTGTGAGCTGATCTAAGTGATCCTGCTCTGGCAGGGGTGTTGGACTAGATGGTCTTTAGAGGTCCCTTCCAACCCTTAATAACATTCTGTCATTCTGTGACCTTCCTAGGACTGAGGGTAGACTATAGATCGTCCTTCTTGTCCATCTTAAGAAAGGAAATATCATCCCTATCTTTAAAGTCTTTAGGAACCTCACCCCGTCACTGCAATTTTTCAAATATAGTTGAAAGTGGCCTCATAACTTCATTGGCCAGCTTCCTCAGCCCTTGTGGCTGCATCCACTCAGGCCCCATTTGTTTAAATACTCCTGAACTTCTCTATGGTCAAGTCTTTATTGCTCCGGACTTTTCTGCTAGTTTTGAGAACCTGAGATCCCCGAATCCCATGGCTAGTAGAAAAACAGGGAAGAAAACATTCAGTAGTTTGGATTTTTGAATTCTCTGGCTTTCCTTTGCTGCTGATACATCTGTAGTAGCTCTTGTTGACTTTTGCCTCTTTCGACTCCAGATGAGCTTTGGCTTCCTGATAGCATTCTTATGTGGGGAGATACTGTTTCTACACACCTCCCAGGTAACCTGCCACTTCTTTTGCCTCTTGTATGCTTTCTTATTATGTTTGAACTTAGTCAGGAACTCCTTGTTCACCTGAGAAAGCCTCCTGCCATTTCTGTTTCACTTGTTACTCTTGGATGTACTATTCTTGAGCTTGGAGGAAGTAAATCTTGAAAATCAGCCCACTAACTGCATCCATTTTCTCTTCGGGACCATCTTCTGTGGGATTCTTGAAAGCTGATCCCTGATGAGGCCAAACTCTGCTCCCCTGAAACCAGGGTGCTCTGTCATTTTACTGTTTTCCTTGCTCACTCAGTGTTAGGGACTAAAACAAACTCATCTGTATCATGATCTTTGTAGCTAAGGATTCCTCCGGTCTTCACATGTCTGATTGCTTCTTTGGTGTTAGTAACTGTGAGGTCCAGGGGAACACTTCCCTGTTGTTTCCATGATCGCCAGCATCACTTATTACCAATGGGTTGTAGAAACCCACTGTATTCTGCTGCGTTTCCTTTCAGTACTTACTGAGGTGGCTGAAGTCCCACATAAGGAGCAGGACCTATGAATATGAATCTCCTTTTTGTTGTCTGAAGGTTATCTTATCTTTTACTTCATCACTCCTGTAGCAGACACCCGCTGCAATGTTGCCACATTGGTCTGCCTTCTAATTCTAAACCATGAACTCAATCAGTTGTCTTTTATCCATCCCTCCATAGAGCTCCATACATTTTGCTTGCAGTAATTCATAAAGACAGTTCTTCCCTGTCACCTTCCTGATCTGTCCTTTGTAAAAAATCATGGATTCATCCGTGCTTCTGATCCTAGTGAGACTGTACATCCCAATAAGACTGTGCATTTGGAATAAACAAGGCGAATTTGGTCAATATTAGTGAAGAGGCTCTATCCTGTACCTGAGCAGAAAAATTCACTGTGGGATGGCTTAGGGCTTTAAAACCCTACCACCAAGGCTTTTATGAGTTTTTTATATATATATTTTATTATATTTTACTGTTTTAATTATGTTTAAGTAATGCTTAATGTTTTAATGATTTAATTACATTTTTTTCTTTTTAGATTATAAGCTTTTAGGGAAGATCTATATGCTTTTCTCTTAATAAAAAAATTATGATGGGCTTTCTGTCCTGTGACCACTTCTGAGCTGTGAACAAATGAGAGCCAAGTTAGTCATTAGCAGCAGACTGCAAACAACATGTATTGTTTGAATGCCCCAAATTGAGAAAACTGGTGCCTAGCACAGGGCAGTGTTTACTCTTTTCTCTCTCTGGGCTTTCTGGATATACCAGCTGTTGATGTCTTGGGGTCTCAGGTAAGTGGAATTCAACTTTAAAAAAAAAAAAAACTTTTTTTTTTTTTTTTGCATTAATAAAACCAGCTTTCTTATTGTAGCATTTGTAACTGACTTCATTAACAGAATATGAAACGATAACGTAGCTAGCTAGTAATTGTTTAAAGTTATTACATTCTTCTGTTAAGTATTTATGCTTGACAGGTAAGCACATTTGAAAGTTACTGACCCAAATTGACCAGATAATGTGAAGATTTAAGCAATTTATGACTCAGATCTAAGCTCTGAATTACAAGTCACTGCTGGAAGAAAGTTTGTGTGTGTAAATAGAGTGGCTACACATCAGTGTGTCTCTTGGGGTGAAGTACAAAGTGAAGACTGCAGAAGGCTGGTATGGGGAAGTGAACCCATCTTTTCAAATGAAAGTAGTGATTGGAACTTGATCTGGTAATCTTGGGGCAGTCACATAAACTGCTCAAGCTGGGTATCGTGACATTTGTCCTGTTTGAAGTATATTTCCATGATCTGTCAAGTCATTATACTTGTCTTTGGAACTCCTATGGAATAGAATGGGAATGCTAAAGGTTATTTAAATAGAACATTGAATGTGCACCTCCCATTAACTTCTTAAGGAGTATAGTGTTTTAATACTTGATGAAACATGAAGTGAGTACCCCAGTGCATTTCTGTCATTGATTCCTGCTTGTGACAGCTGCCATGGCTTTGTTTGTGATGGAATTAAGTGCCTCCAGGAGACTCTCACTTTTTCTTTGCCTATTTTTGTGTGGGTATTATCAGTGTTGATAATGGTGTTCAGCTTCACTAGCCTTGGTGATGATGGAAGCTAACATGTAAATATGGTTCGTTGGCTTTTATTAGTGTATTGTGCCATTCTCCTCAGCACAGGGTTAAATCTCACAATGCTTTTTTATGTGGCCAGCTGATACCTTGCTTCTTGCGTGGCTCCCACTGTTGCAGTTACACTGTTCTGGTAGCAACAACAGCAGCAAGATAATCACAAACAAAACTGTGTAGTTAGTGCTAGTTTCTCTCTTCTCCTGTTGTTTCTCTCTGTTGAAATACCTAGAGAGATGTATCTGAGGTATCAAACAAGCCATAAGTCATCGTTGTGACTTATGAGATCTACTCGCATGAGGTGTCAGAAAGAAAGCATGCCTGTTTGTGCTGCTGAGCAGCTTTTACAGCATGGCAGCCAAATCCTACCTGAAGAGCAAAGTTCAGCTCATCAATATAGCGGTGGCTGCAGTTCTTCACTTGGGCTGGCCCCATATGGCAGAGTTCCAGGTACACAGTCAGTAAATTTTGAGCTCCCTCAAATAGATATATATCTGCAGAGTATATCCCCCCAAAAACATATGTGCTGGAACATAGTCTCAAATCATCTCTGGATAGTATGAGAAACATCAGACTATAAAAAAGTGCAATTTATGCCGCCTCCAATTTTTCAGCCTGCTGATTGCCTGCTTTCTATAGGTTCTGTCTCCCTTTTTCTGTACAACGTGATAGGTTAACCTGTCTCTCCATGTCATACCTCCGCCCTTCTACACTCTTAGATCAATATTTCAGTCACACGTGAGGTTTTTAAAACCACCTTAGACACTGTACATACAAGGCAATCATAGGAGCCTGTTGTATAGAGACATAAGACGTATGTGTGTTGTATTGGTGTGCAATAAATGTGAATTTATAGTCACCTGTGAGCTGTAAGCTTACAAGAAGGCTGCTCTTTATGCACTGGTTTCCACATAGCTGGAGTAATGATACAACAGCTAAGTATGGAAGATGTCCTGTGAACGAATCTCTGGACTGTTGCATGTCACTGTTTTTTCTACTGATGTTTTTTCTACTTTTGGTTCCACTTGAAAGCATACTTCTACTAAGATACTGAGTGAGGTGCTGTGTTACATTTCTGCCCTGTTTTAGTGTTTATGTCTTTTTCAAAAAAATCAAAGACTCTCTTTGTGTAGCTAAGAAGTGCATCTAAGTGATGGAAAGAAAGATTAAATTGCCCGCAACTCTATTTCTACATATATCTCACCCCAGGTATTTCAGAAAAATACAAAATGAAAGACTACACGGGCACAAAAGATTAAATTTTTAACCCAGAAAAATGATGGTGTGGTGGTGTTGTGTGTGTGTGTGTCCCCTTGTGAAGGACGTGTTGTCAAATACGTGGAATACTGTTTATCTCTCTAAACTGACTGAAAAGGTTACAGGGTTATGCTCTGAAAAAAGATGCAGCCTTGATTCATTTGGGTTTTTTTTTTTCTTTATTAAACTAGCGGAAGGATGTTTACATTCATTAATAAGGAAGAGTGATAACTCTGTTTGTCAATAGTAAGAAGGAGGCTTCTGAATCCTAGCTGCTTGTTCCTGTCATACCGAGAGCATTAATGGGCACCAGCTGGGCTGGAGCTGTAGCAGCTTCACCACTTCAGCCTTGCACAGCCAGAGCTGCTGTGGCAATGCTGCAGAAGGGCCTCCTGTGCAGACTTAGGAAGTATACACTTCAGTTGTTGTTCCCTGGGCAACAGAGTAACTGCAGCCAGCTGGCTTTGCACCACCTGAGCTGATCAAAGAGCAAACCCTGTCAGGCACTGATACCTCAGCTGCTCCAGCTTCACTGTGAATGTCTGCAGGCAGTGATGTAGGGAGCATTGTCATTCGGGTTTCAAGGTTAAGCACAGGGGAATGAAGCAGAATGACAGCAGAAAGTAACATGAAAACATCGTTTCTGTAGATTCTACCATCTGATGTGTATAGCTATTGATTATAAACAATTCGTTTAAAAATATTGAATTACGAATGTACATACAAAATATGTTTTGAAATTATTCAAAAAGAGAACAGGAAACTAGCAATAGCTGGCTTGAATATCTTCCTTTGGGAGAAGGAAAAACAATTGAGGGCAATTCATCATATGTGTTAAGAAAGACTGGAAAGAATGATTAGAGATAAATTTAAAATGCTCTGTAAAACGATGGAGTTAGGCAGGATGGAGCAGATCTGAATCTGGTCTGCTAAGGGTGACCACTGTAAGCCTCTGGCAGGTCAGGACTGCAGTTGTTTAAATATGTCCGAACGTACTTCAGTGGCATGGGAGATTTTATTCAGCAAGTGGCACCAGATGAAAGAAAGGTAAATAACTGAACAGCAGTGAATTATAAAGTTGGCTGATGTGGACCCATATAACAGGGATCAAAATCCACTTGGTATGTTGGGTGGGGGGTGTAGGGGTGAGAGGGCAGATGGTAGGATTTCTACTGTGTCCATTCAACACTACACTTAGACTTTTCCCTTTGTATTATGACACCACCTAATTAACCCTTTGACTGGGGTGGGGTAACTTCTCAAAATTCTGGTTTAGGATTTATCGAATAAAGAAAGATGGATATTGTTTTCAACTCCTCTTAAAATAAGATTCTCCTTTATTCTTTTTAATGTTTCTATTTACTGCTGGTAAAAGATGCTAGCTTCATTTTTGGAGAAATGACTCCAGTGTATGGACTTGTGGCAGACAGAACATGGATAAGTGATGATACTTACTGACTTTATCAAGTTCTGGGTGTGACTCAATCCACACCTGAAAGAGGAAGGCAAACAAAATTCATAGCTCCCTGCATGTATCTCCTATTTGCTGAAACTGCAGCATATTGACGAGCATCCATAGGTGAGGATTTGATTTATATTTCATATATTCACTTTGATTTTCTATTTCATAGTTGGTTTAGTAATATTTGACTGGTAGAAGTGTCTTCAGAGTAGTTCTATGTGGGTTGGTGGGGTTTTTCTCTGGGTTTTGGGGTTTTGTTTTGTTTTTTGTAAACCACTAGGCTTTTGAGTAGCAATAGTTTCTTTTAGAGAAACCGAAAAAACCCCACGTATTTGAGGAGGGAGAACTTCAGTAGAGGGATTTGTGTGAGAAAACAATGGAATGACTGGGTTGTTTTCAATTGGAAAATAACTTACATATCCAGCATAGCAAGTATGGCTTTTTGGTCTCCATAACATACAGCCAAATGGAGTTCTCAGTGTGAACCTTTACACTCTACAGTGACAAAATAGACTGTATCTTTCACGTAAGTATATTCTGATTTATTGCATCAGTCATCCAGATATCAATTGGTTTCTTAGTATGTTTACTGGGATTGCATGTTATGTCCTTTTAAAAGCTGTTATTTATTAAAGAGAAAAAACTATCTTTCAAGAAGTCTGTGTAAACAGATTTTTATGACACGTGATGTTCTGATGAATTCTTTGTAGTTGTTCAGTCTGTTGCATTTTATGAAAAAGTCTTTATAATAATTCTGAATGACTTAAAGTGTTTAGGTTCTTTTCTCTAATTCTGGAGATGTGACAGAGCTCACTTCTTTTATTATGTAAGTCTTCAACTGTAAGAAATGCTGAGGCAGAATCAAGGGTTGTGTGAGTGCATAGGCAAACCCTTCTAGCTTCAAAATCTGCAAATTCTTTAAAACCTACTTTTCTGCAAGGGCAGGAATGACTATCAGTGTCCTGAGCAAATGTATTGCAACTGAAATCATCGGTCTCTGTTCTTGTAGCCATACTTTTTGCATCTAGTCCTGAAATGACTTTTCATTGAAAGAGTTGTCAGGCCCTGGAACAGGCTGCCCAGGGAGGTGGTTGAGTCACCTTCCCTGGATGTGTTTAAAAAAAGGGTAGATGAGGTAGTTGGGGATATGGATTAGCATGAGACAGGAACGGTTGGACTCAGTGATCTTAAAGGTCTTTTACAACCTTGTGATTCTGTGATTGTGTAGTTGTTACGGAATGTCTGCTGGCTGCTGCTGAATTGATCTCTTGGTGTGACATTACTCTATAAAAGGAGTAACAAGGACTTGTAGTTAATGTTACATATGTGTTTCTTTTCAAACTCTCATTAATAACTCCCTGTTATATTTACTTTTCAGGCACATGGTTCATTCGTTTTTGTTTTGTGGGTTTTTTTCCAGTTTTCTTTCTTTCTCAGAGGCTACTGCTATAAGCTGGAGCAACACTCCAAGGGGGTCAGCATTTGGAGGAAGACAAACAGGATACTTCCCTTGGCTACAACTTTTACTTTTTTTGTGTGTGTGTTGAAACAACTGGTAGTGGAAAGCTGAAAATTGTCATGGAAATAGCCCTCATTGAGAAGTCCTTTTGAGTGCTGCAGTGAAAATTGGTATTGATTTGACCAAGTTGTGACCCTTTGCAAATTGCATGCTCTGCATGCAGAGTTTTCTCACTTGCTCGACTTGTAAAGTGGGCATCTAAAGGCAGCCTTGTGCTCTGTAGCCATGGTTATCTCTCTTAGGCTTTGGTTGAACTTGACAAAGTTTATTTCCTGCAGATGGTTACTGCACCTTCATAGCTGCGAGCATGGTGTGTAGCTGCTTCCTAACTTTGTGTTATCAAAACATGGGATTATTTGCCTACTCCTTGAATTCTGGTTTGTTTGTTTCTAAGCCTGGAACATTTCATCAGAACCACACAGATGAAACTGGGTACAGTCTCTTTAAAAGATGGTGTCCTCTGCCACAAAATAGTGCTGAACTTGGAAAAACAGTGCTTAAGAAGGATTTGTGGCAGTTGAAATAGTACATCAAGCTCTATCCCTAGCAAAGGTATACAGAAGATGCACCATGAATTAGGCAAGGGATCTCTCTTGAATGAGGAGGAACAACTGTGACAAAGATTACAGTTCATTGTCTCGTTCCTGGAGCATTTTATGTGAACAATGATTTAGGAATACAGTGAGGCCTCCCTTCTGTAAGCCTTTCACTTGTTCTCTATGAAACTGTAACTTTCAGGTTCACAAGACAGGTTCAGTAGTTCTTAGTTAAACCCACTAACATTTTTCTTAATAAGCTCAGTGGTGTAGCTACAACAGAGACTAGCTTAACCTTATCCATTCTCTTCCGCATTGTGCTGTGATATAAATAAAAATTCTGGTTTCACTATGAGGTAGGAATGGAAAAGTGCATTCCAGTTATGTAAATAGCTTAAAGGAAGGCACAGAAGCATAACTTAGACACAATGTGTTTTGCTTATTTTCCTTTCTTTTGTAGAATAACTGGCATTATCATTTAAATATCACATTCATATTGGTCGCTTAACATTTTAAAGAAATAATACCAGAGATAGTAGATTAAAATGTAGTCATTTTACATTTTTTTTATCTGGTAGGGTGATGTGAAAATAGTAAAAGAAGGTAAAATCTGGAGTTTCTCTTTGCCTGTAGGTATTCTAGGTAAGCAATGACACTGCAGAGGTCGTAGAAATACTTAGTAATATTGGCTTTTTAAATCTTGACATGATCACTTGGGAAATAAGGCTACATGGGTAATTCCACAAATCCTGTGTGATACTTAGATTTCTATGCAATGAGAGTTACATGACCATGGGTTCCTCTAGGTTTGTTGCTAGCAGTTATTTGATTAAGTGAAATTGTGACCCATATAAAAGGTCCACTTCAATCATCTGTTGTAACAAAGTGACACTTTCACTCAGCTCTAGCATTCACCCGCTCTTTTACCAGGGAGAAAGTGGTATCTTTTAAGAAGTTCCTTATATAAAGGGAAATTAAGCCTTGCTTAAGGCCACCCATATCTAAATTTCTTCTCTGTCGAGGCCATGGCAATTCCATTTTGGTTTCACACATTGGGGAATTAATAAGGTCAGAATTGTAGATGAGCACCTAAAAAGTGTAAAGAGAAATGAATAGTGCTCGAATTCAAGTCCAGGATTCACCCATATATCTAATTCCAGGATTTGTCCAAAGTTTAAAGTTAGAATCAAGATTTGCAATGCACATGCAGTTATTTGTGATGGATGGTCACTCATAGGCTGGAAAGCAGCCTGTTGTTTTCCATGAGCACCTCCAAACCCAGCTGAAAGCTGAAGATTGTTGAGTGGTTCTGTGTGTGTTTGCTTTTTGTCTTGCCCCTTTCTGACATACAGTGACTTTTATCTACACTGCTAGTTCCAGTGAAGTGAAGCAGTCATGGAGTGGGAGCAAATCCTACGTGTGTAATTCTGTGACAGGCTGCGCTCCAGACCCCTTTACTGTTACCAGTTGTTTACAGGATTTTCTGTTATAAGAAGGAAACAGATGTAATAAGCTGATTTTTTTACATGTATGATGGTAATGTGAGAAGAAATTTTTAATAAATAACAAAATGTAATTCATGTAATCCTGAGAAGGAAATAGATTTCTTCTATTTATAGTGAAAGAGGCTTTCTTAATGTTAATGAAAGGTAGATAGATACCTTTGTATTTCTATTTCTGTGAACATGGTCAGAAGAAAATAACTACTTCCACTGTTTGAGAAAGTATGAATGATTACTCTGCTGTTAGGATCCTTAGTAAATTTGGTAGATATCTTTAATTTTAGAATCATATTTTAAGGTTATGTGCTAATATAGAAAACTTAGAACAACTTTTTAAATTTTAAAAATTTAATATTACAAATAATTGTGTAGCATAATAATAACAGCTGTTAACACAAAAATCTAATGTGGCCAAATTTTATATTTCAAGAAGATAAGCTTCTCTTGCATTCTGGAAGAGCAAATGGCACATCATCAGAGCAGCTGAACAGTGTTCCAGAGAAGACACTATATGTTGCAATGGTCCAAGGAATGGCATCAATAGGTCTGCAAAATCTGGAAATCTGAGAAACTTGTTTTCACTCCTCAAGCAAATCTTTTCTTCCTGAAGTGTCAACGTACATTTCAGTCTTGCTCCCTAGCAGCATTAGTTGTGGTAATTTGAAAACAAATATAAAAGCTGTGTAGGATTGCTGCACGCATTAAATGTTCAAGCGGGTTTGTTTCATTGGTGGCTTCTGACAATTTTCAAAAGTCTTAGAGGAACCTGGGTCACATCAGGTTTCAGGGTGATTTTTGTGTGCGTGTGTGTATATATATAAAATATGGACACGTATGTATGCATATATTTATATATATGTGCACACGCCCCCCCTCACACACTCATATACTGGGTTTTTTCAGCCTACCTCAATCTTTAGACCAGTGCTCGTTTCAGGATTTTCAGTCTAGAAATATGATTGTGCAAGAAACTATTTTTTTAAAAGTTAACTATAGGAACATATCATCAGAATTTCAGAATGTTCCAGTTTTAAGAAGTTAAAAATTTCTAGGTTGTCTTAAGACTTGTGATGCTCTACTGAGAGGAATGATGGTTTGAGAAATGTGTAGTTTGTTTTCCATTATTTGCTTTTGTTGTTCTCTTAATGTTGGTGATAGTGGAAGAGCCTGCCCTTTTACGTGTGTGGTACAGACCTTTCAGAAGTTATCACTTACAGAACTTCTCTGTGGTGTTCTTTAATTTTCTGTCACGTATTGAGGCAAAACATTCAATAAATCTCACCTTCTTGAATTATATTGCACTTTCAGTTTAAGTTATTTATTGTTTGTATGGTGTACAATGCCTGCTGTGTGTTGATTTGCCCTTTGCTAAAAGGTAGCCATCTGCTGCTGCTTCCTTCACTTTGTTCAGTGGCATGTGGATTTGGAGTAAAGGATTTACCTCAAAAGATTTGGAAATAGCTGTTGCATTAGTGTGCATTGCAATTAGTAAAAGTTCAGTTAAGTGTTAATAAATAAGGGATTATCCATCACCTTTAGATATATGGTCTTCTTATACTGTATTCCACTTGTTTATAGTAATTTGGCATATTCAGTAATGTACCTCATATTTTATATTTAGTACAGTCTTTTGAATACTCAGTGTTTGTGTGTTCTGAATTCTGTGCCTGAATCTTAAGTCCCTCCCCTACCCCTGTCTCCTCACAGAAATAACCTTTTTCTCTTTGGTTTAACTTAACTACCCAGGGGTTTTATTTCTTATGACGACTTCCTAAACGCGTATGCATTCTTGCATTTTGGGTTTATTTGCTATATATCACTACATATGAATTACCTTTTGTCTTTCTGATTTTTGGGTGTCTTTTTTGCATATAGAATATCCAGATTGGTGACCTTTGTAATAGAGACGTTTTTCCCTCGTGTTAATGTCATTTTAGCCTAAGAAGGCCTCTTTCAGTACCATCCTTCCTCTTGAAAACCCTCTCATTAGAATTGTTCCTGTTTTCCTTTCCACTGATCCAAGTTGGTCACGGCTCTGTAATCAGGCATTCTGCATTAAAATCAGCTAAAACATACTTGGAGTCAGACCTGTGAGAGAGGCATGCAAAATGACCTCAGAACAGAAAGCATCATTCATTACTGCTTGTCATCTGGACTGCTCATTTAACATATCCTCCAGCAGGTAGTCACTACCCTGGTTTTGCCTCACATTGCTGTGGCTTGTTTCTTTGTTCCTGCTGTAGTGGGTCATACTGACCTGTTCATCTCCTGTGAACTGGTGTCTGGAACAACTTGAACATGTGCAGTGCTGCTTTGCTTTCATCCCATTTTGCACTGCTATGAAATGCAGTATTAGGTGATGGGCATTGCCATGTGTGCATAGACCATTTGGTATTTTCTCCTCAATCTCTGCTTGTTCATCACACATCGTAATATTTTGTTACCTGTGTCTAAGTTCAGTTTCTCTTTTGGAAGCTGTTTTTATTAGAATTAGATGTATGTCCTTACATGGAAAACTCAAATTTGCAGTGAACAGCCATGGGTAGTAGAGGATGTGACATAATGCTGGAGATGCAACTGAAGGTAGTCCTGAAAAGGAAAACGTTAAAATGATGTCTCAATTCCTATTGTTAAGGAATTGAGCAGTGAAGCTTACGGGTTCTCTTCATTAACATCCGGATGGGGAATGATGCTGGGAAAACTCGCCTCCCAAAGAGTTAGGTTTTCACAAGCGCCGAGTTTTGCCTTTACGCAGGGAGAAGTGCATTGTGTGCTAATTGCAAGTTTTGCAGCAACTTGGCTGCCAACTTGAGGTCCGTGCTCACTCTATCCACTCTGCATCATTTCAATTCATCTTGGTATAATATTTTTAAATATTTTAAACAGCAGATGTGCATTGCTTATAGATTTGTATAAATGTTGATGCACTGTATACAAAATATGTCTCCAGTACAATGATCTGTTGACATTGTTCTCTGTTGCTTAGCTTCAGACAGTAAAGTCATGACATGTGCTGCTGTTTGGAGGATGCCGAAGGAATTGGAATCAGGCAGTCATGAATCCCCTGATGATTCATCAAGCAACACTCAAACCCTGGAGCTACTCTGTCACCTTGACAACACAGCCCATGGCAATATGGCCTGGTAGGATTCTGCATATTTTATACTCCTAGAAAAAGCCTAAAGAATAGACCTGTGCTGTTAATATTGTGCAGATTTGTAGAAGCCATGCTATATAGTTTAAAACTATTCCATCTTTAAAAAAAAAAAGATACAAATTGGATTTTTAGTCCCAGATGTTTCAAAGATTAAAAACATTTATTATAGTCCTGCAAACACATATGGAGTAGCAGCCTATGTACTGTTTTAATGTGTTTCTCCACCTGCCCCCATCTAAAACCTTTGTTGTGCGAAGGTATAATACTTAGCATTTCAATCTTTTTATTGAATATAAATTTGATGTTGCACTTCAGTCTTTGTTTTTCAGTCTTCACTCAACTGATTTGGCATAAGTGCAAGTCATTTATAGTTGTTAAGGATAGGAATTTGTTATGTTATATGGTGCCTGTTTAGGTATTCTTGTGTTGCCTAAGAAAAGACAAAGAGAGCTGCAGTACTGCAGAGGGTACGACAGAGGGGTTTTTTCACCTTCCCTTCTGTTATTTAAAAGAAAGTTAAATTTGTCTATTGTGTATTCTTTAGTTCTTTGCTTTGTGAGTATGTATATGATATGTTCCCATTGCTTCTTTGCCCATAGAGGGCAAAGAATTGTTCATACTTCAGTCTGTATTTTACCAAGTACAATGTTGTTTGACATAATTTTGGAACCACCTGACCATTCTCCACTGACAGGAGAAGTTGAAACCATAAGAGTGTGGCCTGCTGTAGTCCCAGGAGTGTCTGTCAGAAAGAATACAGAGTAGGAGGTGATTGTGCAATTTATCCAGTCCTTTTCACAATTATCAGGGAATTTTAAGAAAAAATTGTGGAATAACACAGCAAACTTTTGTAAATGAAATGCGACAGCTCTGAACAAGGATAATGCAACATCAATGTCAGATATTGCTGTAGGTGTCTTAGATGAGAGTGGAAAAGGGCCTCTTTGGTTTCTGTATTCAGACACCTGCTAGGTAAGGTATCCATTATAATCTCATTATACTTAAATACAGTCTAGTAGGAGTAATTTTAAACTATATAAAAGGCAACAAGACTTAAAATCATTCTCGGTTCTCTTTCAAAATCGAGCTGCATAAAAATTTATATTATTTAGGTAATAAGAAGAAAGTAGACTTTAACTAAAAAAGTAGACTATAACTAAAAGAAGTTATAGTTCATTCAGTTGATTTTTAATTGTCATACGTTGCACTGTAAGTTTTAAGCATCTATTTGTAGCCACTATTTCTATTTAGAACCTTGTAGATGAAGTTTCAACTACAGAAAATAAAAATAGAAGGTAATAAGTATTAAGTGGTTCTTGCACATACCAGTTTATTCAAAACTGCGTTGTCTATACTATTTTTTTTCTAAAATCTCGGCTTCCTGAATGTTAAATTTCTCATGGTAGTATCCTTTAACTCTTTGCTACTCATTTTCCTATTAATACTACTCTTTCTAGCTGTTTGATGTTATTAAATAATTCTCTTTTTACTGTCTTGAAAATGGAACTTGTTATGTACTCTGGTATTGCTTCCCACATCAGGGCCTTACTTGCTTGGACTTTTGTTTGTATTTTCACTGCCCTACTTCACTTCTTAACTTTTTTTCACAAAGGTTCATCTTCCAGCATTGTTTTTCTTTTCCATTAAGAAGGACTTACAGCTGAATATTTACCTCACAGATTTTTCTGTTTCTAGTATTGTGCACTAGGGAATGCAAGGAGGCATTTTTTTCTGGGTTTGGCTTGTCAGGTATTGGTTTCGGTCAATTGTTTGCTGGTGTTAAGAACTAATCCTGTGCTTCCATAGCTTAATCTTATCTCCTTTGAATTCTGTTCTCAAATGTCTCTGAAATTTCTTCTTAAAACCTATCAGGGACATACTTAATACTAGTTCTCTTCTGCGAACCAAGACCAAAAGAGTATTTCCAATCCATTGTGACTAAAATCCTAAACTTCCCTCATGTGTGTCTGAACAGTGTGCCTGTCCTTGTTTGGTTTAAGCTGAATACTATTTTTTTCATCCCCTGCTTACTGTTCCTTATGTGAGCCAAAATGCAAAGATTTCAAGAGCAAAATTCCTGAGTGAATTAATTCCAGAGTGAAAAACTTGAGATAGCTGGGGATTTGCAAAGTCTTTTTCCATAAAATCATTTTGTAGATAAATGCATGTATTCATACAGTGTACACATACATAACCAGAGGTATGTGCAATCTTTTAAGATTCAGTAATTAAAGGAACTTTCTATTGAATGTCTTGCAAGAAGTAATCCAAGGTACAGTCTGGATGAGAGGGGCCAAGGAAACAGGACGGCAGTTAATGAGATTTTGATTAGTCCTCTAACTGCAGCATGGAGGAATCCCTAAAAATGTGTCTTAAGTTTCAGAAGTAACCTACTGTTTTACTCCCTAGTAAACCAGTTTTCCTAGAGACCATTTTGTTGATGGGTTTGACAGGGTAGTCCTCAGAGGAGGAGGATACCACAGGCCATGAGAGAACATGTAATCTGTGAGATCTTGAATTTGGAACTCATCAGGGGCTTCTTTTTTTTTATCCCTCAGAAGTAAAAGTGCAAAGCCAGAGTTTCTCCCCTGACGTCTGCTGGAAGCAGACTTGCCTATGACTACTTGCTTTCCAAGTCTAGCAGGTATAAAATAGGGCAGGTGCCTACAAGCAAGGTATGTGCTTTAAAAGAGTTGGGGTACAAGTGAACTAAGTTACGTGGTGGTCCATGGAGTAAATTTGAAGTAAGACAAATGCAAAATAAGTAAGGGTGAAGTGCTAGATGGCCAGTGTAGGTACAACTGTAAAGGGAAAATGAATGGAGATTAGAGAAAGAAAAGCTGGATCCTGACTGTGAGAGGCCTGAAAGGTGAGGAATGAAGAACTCATTTTATATAGAAAAAAGTCAGCTGCTAAAAAAAAATCTGGAAAAGGATAGATATATTAGGAATAATGATAGATTACTACTTGCTTTAATTGAATTTAGTGTATCCCACTCAGTCCTAAACTTGGACTTGTAAATGTTACCCCATCTGAGAGAAATTAGAGGGGAAGACAAATTTTATTTTTTTTTTTAATTCACAGAGGTTTCAAGAACTGGGGACGTGTTTATCGCTAAAATATTACACTAGAATTTTGAATTCACAGTGGAGAAATTTGCTATAAATGAGTTATTCCCACAGACACTTTACAGTACTTGTATTCTATTTAGCATTTCATCTAAGGTCTCCAGATAGACTACTGACAAGTACCATCTCTTCTTGGGCCATGTGATTACCCAGCGTGGAGCAACCTCATTAAGGTCTGCTTTCTACAAAAGTACAAATTTGCTTTAACAGTTCTTTCAACTTGAATGGACATTTACTTTAAGATACTATGCAGAACACTATTGCCTCAGTTTCATCATGTTGTGGCATTAATGAACACAGTGACCTGATGAAAGTTAAGCACATTCCTAATTGAAGCCCTGGAGACGGGTCTATAAGGGGACTCTCAAAGTGAGGTCCACAATTGTTTTGCTTACTCTTCTTGGCCTTTAAAATAGCTTTAAAAAAACTACAGCAAACTACCCCAAAACACTGTCTCAAAGAAAAAGTACAAGTAATAAGAAAATATGAAACTCAAAAGAAAACCAAAAAGGATTGTTTTAATAGCTCTGTGCTCAGGTAACACTTCTGTTTCCTGTCATAATGTTGGTAACATTAATTCTTCTGTAATTTCTCTCTGTGTTAGACATCAGGTTATACATGTTTAAAATTCTGACAGTTTAATGGTGTACATGTAATGAATTTAAACCTGAAAGTAACATATATTTTAGGACTATCATATGATCTTGAATATACGGTATATTAACTGTTATGCATGCTTTACAGCAGAGGCACGCAATAAATGCAGCCACAATTACTTTGGTATGAAAACCTTATCTTATTTTAACACTTCATATATGCCAGTACAAGAAATACAATTGTGAGGAAGGAGATCCCCCTGTTTTTTCTACAGAGGTTCCTTCAAGAGTGTCATGACTGCCAGTTGCATGGCCTATGGTATGAACTGAACTCCAGGGTTTCTTTTGTAACAGCTGCCCAGCTGATACGAATTGTTTGTGTTGTAGGCCTCTCAACTTCTTTGCATAATGTACAAAAATTCAGAGCTATCAGAAGACATACTGGTGAAGCTGATTAATTACAGACAGATTAAAAAACCCCCTCAATATTTAAGACTATTTTTTGCACACCTGATTTGTTCCACACATTTACATTCTCCATCAAACACCTTTTGATATTACAAAAAGTGAAAGTTTTTTGGAAGAACTACTTGACAAGTGTTTGCACTGGGAATATACAACTGATTTTCAGTACTCTTACTTTCCCTTTGTATTCTGATCCTTTACAAATGGTAAAATGTCAACTTTATGTTCTCTTCCTTCTCCCTTCTGTAATTCTGTGTGATATCCTGAATTCTTTACAAGATTTTTCTCTCTTGAATCTTTGATTATTCTTTATTGTAAATAAATCCATGTATTACATACAAATCCAAATGTTCAACCGTTTGCTCTCTCTTTCTCAAACTTTTTCTCCCATTTTCCTCTTTTATCATCCTCTAAAATGTGTCTGGAACCAGTGGAGTATTTTAAACATTCGTGACTATCTCTTTCATTCTTTTGAATGCTTTTTGTAATTTTGAGTGATTAATATCATGCAATTTTAAAACCTTTAAGCTATTCAATGTAATCACATGTATTAAGGAATAATTGAGGTTCATTAGTAAGATAGTGAAATAATAAAACAATGCGTTATGTTCCCAGGTTGTTATGTTAATTTTTGATCAGAATTTATTTGACTCCAGTCTTGCAAAGCTGAAGGAAGCTTAATGAAAGTAAAATCTTGGGTTGAAGCAAATACTAAAGGAAAACTGTCATGTATGGGAACTTGCTCTAGGTATTCAGTTAACTTATGACTGCTTCTTGATAACTTCAATAGATTTCATATCCTTAAAACAAAAATTATTTTTGCTGAAGTCTTTGCATTTGTTTGTGTTTACTTTGGCTTTGTAAATCAAGGTACAGAAAGTAATACAGAAATTTTGTTACTCTACAAGTTAGAAATGATTGGTTTGTAGAGTACTATTTCACTTAACTCATGCTGTGCAGTCATATTCCCTAGTTTTATTGCCAAATTAGTTGAGATTTTTCCTCACTAAAAGAAAGCTGACCTGTTCTTAAATGGTGGGGTTCGTTTAGGTTGTTTTGTGGTTTAGTTTTTTTTTTGGGGGGACACACTTTTTATTTACAATAACATTTTAGCTATTCTTAGTACTAAAAAAATTAGGTTTCAGTCTCCCTCATCTTATTTTGCAGGTTAAATAGATACCAGATGAGTTTTATTTTCAGCTTTTATTAAATTGCTTAAAATGTTGGTGGGGTATGTTTAAAAAAAAAAAAAGATCTTGCAGGAATGGAAAAAAATGGTTATGCAGGGAACTCTAAATGTTCATAGGGAACTAGCTTTGAATAGGTGTCCCCGTTTTCTTGGTCTCAGACTCGATTGCTCTCCAAAGCCCATAAGCATTTACTATTTAGATTATTTGTTTCTGAGTAAATTGTTTCCTAGTGCAGTATTTTGGGATGATGGATTGTGCTGACACATGCATACACAGTAGTTAAAAATTCAGGGCTTTGAAATGTCTCTAATGTCTATTGGATAAAAAATGAATCCTTGTACATTTGTAATTAAATGCATCTATTTGGTAAAAAGTGTGTGAGAACTTAAGGGGTGCCCTGCAGCCTCAAACAGTCCATCCAGCCTAGTGCTCAGTCTCAGGCAATGTTGATGGAGAGGATATTTAGTGAGAACGCACTAGCTAGAGTGCAGTCTGTTCACCTCAAATTGCCCCAGTATCCACAGTCACTGGATTGGGGGTTTTAGAGACCTACATCAGGTCTGTGCCTTCATCATCCTTGGGGCTGCTGTTCTTTTGAACAGGAAAAGTGAATTTCCTGTACTATCAATGCAGATCCTAGGCAACCAGAATTTTCTTAAGCACGTGTTTCAAATCACTGGAGAAGTGTACTTAGATGAATATTGTTTTGTTGGATTTTTTTGCCCCCGTCCAACCTTGCAGATGGCCTGTGTTTGCTACAAACAGCAGTAAATTAGCAAGGAGATGCTATATCCATGTCACCATCTTTTGAAAAATCCCATATGAAAATACTCAAATTCTGTCCCTCCCCCAAAAGTAGATGTGTATTTTCTCTAAAATGAGTCTGCAGAGATTGCTTTTGCCCATTCCAGCTGTTTCACAAATGAGCTTGTTTTAGCCCTTAATCTTTACATTAGTACATGGAAAAAGCATGTGCATTGTGTGGCCTCCAGAGGCTGGGCAGGATTCTTCTGTCTGATGGGTCCCCATGTGCTTTCCTGCCAGGCAGTCATACTACTAAAAAGTTTTTCCCTAGCTTGACCAACATACCAATGTTCAACAGACAAGCTAGTAATATGTTGCTTTTGTTACATGTTACTTATCCACAATATTCATTTGGGGCTTTTTCTAAGTCTTATTCAAGCAACATAATGGAAATGGAAAAAGCTGTCCTATATGTAGACATGTATTTAGCACTTGTAGTGTAGGAAGGGACAGATGAACCACAATGAAGTTAAAAGGAGTTTGCGTATTTGCCTTAGAGTATTATTTGTGAGTGTTCTAATATAATATTTAAGTATTCTTGTTATAAATAAACTAATATTAATTAAGTTGAGGAAATACTAACTTAATCTGTTGTATTCTTTAGACTGCATTTCATGTTTTATAGAATGTCAGATATCATGCACAACTATTTTAATTAAACCCACCTATAGAAAAGCTCTTCTTTGTCCTCCAAAAGCAAATAAAGAATAGAACAGCCTCCCATCTTTCATTTAAAAAGCAAACCCAAAACAAGGCAAACAAAGAACACTCAGAAACAAGCAAAAACTTACTAAGAGAGCTGTTAGTAACTGTCTTTATGTGCTAATTCATTTGTCAGTTACTCAGGCTGGATAGAAAAAATAGCTGCAAACAAAATGAGTCCTGAGGCTTTTAGGGAGCCCAGGCTGGGATGATGATGATGATGATGATGATAAGGAGAGCTGTCCTCTCTGAGAGTTGCCGGAGTTCATGGAGCTCTAATGGGGATGCATGATGAGCCAAATGAGAGCTTGTGAGTAAGGATTAAAGACTAGACCACTACAGGTGACACAGTAATGGGTGTCTGCTCTAGGGAGAACAATTGGATCATAGAATCCATAGAGTATCAGGTTGGAAGGGACCTCAAATATCCAGGAAAGGTCCACCCTTTCCTGGAACACAATGTCTGCTAAAGAGGGCCCAGCACCCTGTCCAGCTGAATCTTAGAAGCGTCCAATGTTTGGGAATCCACCGCTTCCTTAGAAAGATTATTCTAATGGCTGGTTTTTCTCATTATGAATTTTTTTTTCCTCCTGTGTCTAATCAAAATCTCTTTGGAAGTATCTTTTACCCATTATCCCTCATCTTTTCCATGTGACTCCTTGTCACATAAGGCCTTCTATGGATAGCTACAAGTAGTGTTATATTTGCAAGGTCTTGTCCTCATATGGCGCTTGAATCACACTGCTCTCTGCTGGAAGGACAACACATCAGGGCATAAGTAATCCAGGTAGTTCCTGGAGAGCGTCAATAACAGCTTCCTGACCTGAATGACAGAAGCCAATGAATAGAGCTGCTCTGCTTGAACCTCATACTTAGAAAGAGGGAAGAGCACGTTGTGAATGGGAAGGTCAACAGTCACCATGAGATGGTTGAGCTCAGGATGCTGATATTAGGGAGCATAGCAAAAACCAAGCTCACAATCCTTGACTTTGACATCTTCAGGGATCTGCTTGAATAAGTCCCATGTGATAGGGGCCTGGAGGGAAGAGAACTTCTGGAAAGCTCTTTCATATTCAAGGATCCCCTTCTACAGGCTCAAGAACAATCTATCCCAAAAATCATGAAGTTGAGCAAAAATCCAGGATATCTCGTAATATCCGGGATATGCTAGTAAGAGGCCCACCTCTAGAGGAGAAGGCAATGTCCTAAAACAATTTAGTATATCTTTTATATTTTAAAGTAATACTCTTTCTGGAAAAGTGAATTAACATTTTGCATCTGTCTAGAGTAAATACATGTGATAACAAACAGGCAAAATTAGACTCACACTATCATTAATCAGCTGTAGGTACTTGTCTCCAATATCAAATGAACTTGCACAGCCCCCATGACCTTGATAAGACCATGCTACAAAACTACTTTTATCAGTTTAGTTTATATATAGATTCTGAATAATCTATTTGCATGATTTTGCTTTGCTGTCTTATGTATTATTAATATGTAAAGCCATGGCCAACCAGTCAGAAGTCTGAGATAGTTAATGAACTATGTTGTGTTCTCATGTTGGCCATTGCTTTAAATCATGAATAGCTGAATGGGAATTTAATAGCTGTTTCTACAAAATGGATATTTAGGAGCACCTACTGAAAATCAATGGGTCCTATGTCTTGCTTTCATGTAACAAATTCACTAGCATGCTTTCTGTTTGATTGTGAACTCCCAGGATTCAGACTGGCTTTATATTTATAAGAACATACATACCTTTTCAGTCATGAAATTGATTACGTCTCTAAAACAAGAATCAAATTTTTTTTTTATTGTAAATCTAATTGCATCTTCAGTAGACAAGGAGATGCGGTGAGGTAAAAGCAAATATTGAGGATGACCCTTTATTATTTTGCACTCTGCATTATGATTTTTCAAAAAGGCTTTGAGGTTTTTGCCAACACTGTAGTATGATAACTTAAGGAAAAAAAGATGCAGGCAACTGGTTTTTCTGTGTCACCTTTTTGTGGGGTTACTCTTGTAGTCATTTGTACAACTGTTCTTTTTCTGAATGTAAAATTAAATTCAAAGCAGCAATAAAGCCCAGGTGTCTCTGGGGTTCTTGTCCAAAATAATCTTTAACTTCATTTCTCGTTCTTCTCAGCAGCCTCTTAGCCCAAAAAGGTACCTAAAATAAATTGATTGTTTCTTAACTTTCAGCTTTTTTAGGAAGCTGTGGTTGTTCTACTGAGTCTTGAGGATTTGGACACCAAAATGTATTTCAATGACTGAGAATTTTGAGACACAGTGTAACTTCCACGTGCTTCCAGCAGCATGGGCTTTAATACACTACTGGATAGCCAGAACTGCTTTCATTCAGTAATACGGATTCTCTGTAGAGCATTGTGTAAGGAGGAAGGACTGTGGGTTTCAGGCTGTCCTCGCTCTGATCTGCTTACTCTTAGAATAATGTCCCAATCACTGTGTTAGCAGAGTTCTCTTGAAATTTGAATCACTTTACTGCTAAGAAGACAGGATATTTGGGTTCATAACACATGATTTTTTCTGATGGGCTACGTTACAGTTGCAGGATGTTCTGCTGAGTTACCAGATGTTTGGGTATATTTTCTATTTTGCAGCGCATTAACATTTTCAGTCTAGCAAAAATTTTCCACTTAAAGAAATAAATGGTTGTCACTTCTATAATTATGGGGAAGCAGTAGTTAATGCTTGCTTTGTCCAACACATTGTGGCTGACTGCAGTTCACATCTATGGAAGTGTTTGCGTGTTGCTTTATTCTTATTTAGTCTGTCATGGAGAACTTTGAATTGTTCATTTGTAGATGCTCAGTGTGTTAATAAATTATGGTGTTAACTATCTTTTCAGCATAAACCACAGATAATAGAGTCCTTTCATGTGCATTTGAGTGAATATTTTAAATTCTCTTCTTTTTCTTTATGAGGAAATTGTTGTCTGTAGGATTTGATTTAATTTATTTATATTTTTTAACTAAAAACTG
>VZTU01030474.1:0-21705 GCA_013400835.1 Zapornia atra
TTCCTTCCCAGGTGCAAGACATTGCACTTCCTTTTGTTGAACTTCATTAGGTTTCTCCCTGCCCAACTCTCCAGCCTGTCCAGGTCTCGCTGAATGGCAGCACAGTGTTGCTGTATGTCAGCCACTCCTCCTAACTTTGTATGAAAAAGTATAATAAGTGTTTTTTAAAGGTGAAGAACAATTATTTGCAGAAACTGATTTTGCCTAGGAACTGCATATTTGTATAATAAAACCGCTGTGGTACCTAATAACTAATGAGTTTTCTGTATATTAGAAATTAAAAGATCATAAAACATTTTCAAGACAAATATATATAAATATATTATACACAAGACAAATTATTATAAAGACAAATATATAATATGGCCTTAAAAAAAGGACATGTTGTCTTAGCTTTGGGCTACCAGAAATTAGTAGGTTTTAATGGCAGAGGTGCTTCTAATAAGTATGCTAGTATATATGCATTTAAAATATGTGTTGTGAACCTTTTTCAGGAAAAAATTTCCAATTCTGTTGGTGAAATTTTTCCTGAAACAGAACACAGATTAAACAAGACAGTCTCAGAGAGAAAGGAATAAACTTGTTTTATAGCAACTATTTTGAGTAGATCTTGCTGGAATAATTAAAACTGGGGAAACTGGTTTTAACATTTTTAAATCTAATTTTATAATTAAAAATTTAGAAAACATAATTTTCTTAAAAACTTCAACTACAGCAGCCTGTTTTTTTTCTGATGTGCCTATAAGCAACACGAATCCATTATCCTAAGGCAGTTGGATTGATCCTGCAGAGCACTGCAGAGAAAACCAACTCACACAGCAGCATTCCTGTACTTCAGTGTTTCATGTGATTGATTTGGTTTGGGTGCACATCACCACAGGCACATTTCACCCACCAACTCTTCAGCCACTGCCGATGATTTTTTTTTGGTCAGTTTTCTTTTTTTGTATATAGCAACAGACTGTCTGGGAATTATGAATGAATTATGTGCTAATTAAGATAATAAAGTAGTATAAAGATACACAAATGTTAATAGGATTTGAAATAAGAGGTAGCTTGAGGCCTCTGCTGTAACTAACAGGCCATTTAAAAATTATTAGCATCAGGCCCAGTGGACCAGCAGTAAAGTACAGCTGCCTTTTTAGTACAGTATCAGAGCTAGCAGCCCCTGGACCCTGAGCTTTACTCCAGTGATCACAGCTGGGAACTGTGCTGAACTAATTTTGCTTACTCCTGCAACTGCCAACATAGAAACTACTAGCCTTACATAATGCCTGGGGTGTTATATACAATATTTTGTTATTTGTAAAGCAGTCTTTACGGCAAATTAATTTAAGTACATCAACAAAGACAAGTTCTTGCATTATTTATATCGTGCTGTTAAATGTTTTATTAATTTTTAGTGGTCTTTTTTGTAAACTAAGATTGATAGTTGAAAGACTGTGGAGTATATTGTTCCCTTTCTTGATCAAACAGTTCAGCGACGTGAAGGATTTTGCTTTGGTCTGTCCTAAAGTCCAAAAATAAAATGAAAACCAGGAGTTTCATTAAAGGCTACTGCTTGAACAGCAAAAAGAGTTTACATAAGGTGACAGCTACATTAAATCTCTTGTGATAACCATGATAAAGAAAAATATTTTTAATGACAAATTCTGTTTGACAGAATGCCTCTTTCCCCCCAGACACCACAGTACACCTGCCTCTGGTCCATTCACAGAGATAACAGGGTGCCAGCCAGCCAATCACAGCTCTCTTCTTATCTGCCTTCTTTTTGAAAACCATCACCAGCACATTTCCCAGCTCTGTAGAAATCCCAATTATAGATAGTCCATTTCAGAATGCCTTACGGATGAAGCCCCATTCCTGCCAAAGATATGAGAGAACAAAATGAGAGGGCTTGTGCTCCTGTTTTAAATTAGTGAAGTTAGGGAAATACTTAAAACAGTGCCTGTAAACCTGGCTTAGAGGGAAAAGGGATTAGCTGAAAAGTCAAGAAGAAACTAAGATAACTGAAAAATATATTTTAGTTGCTGCTTTCTGTTTGCTGGGTAGTCTCCAAGAAGAGAAATCATGATCTCTACCTTCAGAATGTAATTTTTGGGGGGAAATGAAGAAAAATCATTGCATGTAGTAAGATGTGAAGCGGTGCGTAAACCTGAATATTAACAGCTGTTTTAGGCTTTGACCAGCAATGCCCTCTCACTTAAGTGACTCTGAATACATTTTCTCATCTTTTTATTATGCTTTACAGATTACTGTTCTCATTTATAAGCTCACAATCTGACAGTGCCAGAGGAAGAGAGATGGAAACAGCATTTTTGATTGTTGTTCCAAGTGCAGGTTAGGAACCCTAATACTGCATCACAGTATGGCTGAGGAGAAGAATGCAGTTGGATTTCTTTGGGTTCATGATTTTAAGTCTGTAAGTGGTACAGCCATCTCTCTCTCTCTGTTTTGGGAAATGCCATGAAAAATATTGCAAGAAAGATTCTGGCATTGCTGTAGTCAACAATGTAATACTGCAGTCCAGTGACATCAGCTGATTGGAATGCAAGCTAGAAATTTTGCTCTTATAGGAGAATATAAGATATGCTAAGCAATTCCTGCCCATTGTAACGTTATGTTGGGTTTCAGAATGACTACAGGACTGAAGGGACATAGGTCACGCAAATCATTGAGAATCTTTACCTACATTCTGCAGGCTGCTTTTAGTCTGGTAGCCATTAGGAGTTCCAGTTTTGGATAAATACACCACTTTGTTAGAAGCTTCACAAATACAGTTAGAAAAGACATGTTAATTCATGCAGAACTTAAAATGCAATTATTTCACGTGACACAATGTTTTGTGGGTGGTAATTATGCTGTATGAGACAATGTAAACATTCTCCCCTCATTTTCAGTTGGCTTCTCAGAAAATAGCACATTAATTTCCTAAGTATCTCCTTCCTCAGAATTTCTGCAAGGACTTTGACATGGTCCCCCACAACATCCTTCTCTCTAAGTTGGAGTCTCTCAGTTGGTGAACTGTTCAGTGGATAAGGAATTGAATGGATGTTTGCATCCAGAGAGTGGTGGTCAATGGCTCCAAGAAGATGGTGACAAGTGGTGTGCCTTAAGGGTCCGTGCTGGGACCACTGCTGTTTAATATCTTTCTTAATGATACTGACAGTGGGATTGAGTGCACCCTCAGCAAGTTTGCTGATGACACCAAGCTGGGTGGTGCAGTTAACATGCCAGAGGGATGGGATGCCATTCAAAGGGACCTGGACAGCCTGAAGAAGTGGGACCAGGTGAACCTTATGAGTTTCAACAAAGCCAAGTACGGGGTCCTGCACCCAGGTCAGGACACTTCCTGTTATCGGTACTGGTTAGGAGATGATGTGCTTGAAAGCAGCCCTGAGGAAAAGGACTTGGGAGTACTCGTGAATGAGAAGCTGGACATGAGTCACTAGTGTGCCTCTGCAGCCCAGAAGGCCAACTGCATCTTGGGCTGCATCAAAAGAAATGTGGCCAGCAGATCGAGAGAGGTGATTCTGCCCCTCTGCTCTGCTCTAGTGAGACCTCACCTGGAGTACTGTGTCCAGCTTTGGAGCTCTCAACACAAGAAGTACATGGACCTGTTTGAGTGCATCCAGAATCACAGAATTGTTGGGGTTGGAAGGGACCTCCAGAGGTTGAGTCCAACCCCCTGCCAAAGCAGGTTCCCTAGGACATATCGCACAGGTAGGCATCCAGACGAGTCTTGAATATCTCCAGGGAAGGAGACTCCACAACCACCCGGGCAGCCTGTCCCAGGGCTCTGTCACCCTCACTGTGAAAAAGTTCTTCTGCATATTGGTGCAGAACTTCCTGTGCTCCAACTTGAAGCCATTGCCCCTTGTCCTGCCTCCACAGACCCTTGAAAAGAGGCTGGCTATTTCCCCTTGTGTCCCATACTTGAGATATTTATAAACATTGATCAGATCCCCTCTTAGCCTTCTTTTCTCAATGCTGAACAGCCCCAGTTCCTTCAACCTTTCCTTGAAGGGGAGATGCTCCAGTCCTTTAATCATCTTCATAGCCCTCCGCTGGACTCTTTCCAGAGGAGGGCCACAAAAATAGTCAAAGTACTGGAGCACCTCTCCTATGAAAACAGGCTGAGAGAGTTGGGAGTTAGGCTTGTTCAGCTTGGAGAAGAGAAGGCTCTGAGGGAACCTTATAGCGACCTTCCAGTACTTAAAAGATGCCTATAAGAAAGCTGGGAAGAGCATGTAGCAGTAGGACGAGAGGTAATGGCTTTAAACTCACAGAGGGGAGATTTAGATTGGATATTAGGAAAAAGGTCCTTCATATGAGGGTGGTAGATCACTGGAACAGGTTGCCCAGAGAGGTAGTACACCCTGGATATATTCAAGGTCAGGCTTGATGGGGCTCCTGAGCTACCTGATCTAGTGAGCGTCCCTGCTCACTACAGGTGGGCTGGACTAAATTACCTTTAAAGGTCCCTTCCAACCCAATACATTGTACAATTCTATGATTCTGTGTTACTCTTCTTGTTAAACTAAACATGGGGAAGTATTTAAGTAAGATAAATAAGTTACCCAGAGTTACTAAGTCGTATACTTTTATTTGGCTTGTCTGCCTATTTTGTTTTAAAGATCCCTAAGCTAACAGCTATGCCACTTTATATTAAGAGATTTATATGTCCTTAATATAAAGACCTGTACAGTTGGCATTAGAATAAAAGATTTTGTGATCGACAGAAATAGAAAACATACATACATATTCTTAAAATGTATACACAGAGGTATTTATGTAAGTATTAAACTTCTGTCCTTAATTCTTGTTTCACCTGAAAGGAATTATTTAGAAAGTGTAATCTATTCACAGCATTTGACACTGAAACCTGCCTTTCATATCAAGCAGTTAGGGCTTGAAGTCATTAAACACTGGGGCATGGCCAGAATCCACGTTGTACTCAGATCTGATGAGGCTGGTCTTCCATTTAGAAGGTGAACGGCTTTCACTCTAAATAACCTTGGTCAAATATTAGAGGGTTTTATAATAGGTATTTTTCCCATTATTTTCATTATTATGTGAGATCCACAGCTATTTAGAAATGTGTTTTGTACATAAAGAAACAGAAGGATTAGATTTTCAAAGAAAGAAACAGCTCGGTAACAAAAAAAGGGAAGACAGTGGAAGATGCATTTCCAGTAATCTATGCCGAGCATTTGATTTTAAAACCACCCAACTGTATTGTGGTTGATTCCCACTGGCATAATTGTGGGAGGCTAAGAAGCAGCTCTCTCTTAAAATTAATAGAGAAGAAACTGCCAGGCGCACAGGGGAAAAAGGGTGAGGGGGTGAGGTAGAGAAAACAGATAGCTCAGGGTTTCTTAAGCTTTGGACTTTTTGCCCACCACAGACAGTAATTCCCTAATGTCATTTTGACACGGCATGTCCATGGTAAGTAGGATCTACATCTGAAAAATCCCTTAGCTATGATCACTGCATTATCTGGGGAAAACAGGAAAGCTATAAGATGCTAAAAAACCTTCAGTGCCTCAAGATGATCAAAACAAGGCAACATAAAGGAACAAGTACAAGTAATGAAAACACAATCTGTTTGAGATGTCGGTGTGAGATGTCTTAAGTAGCCCATAATTCCCAGATATATCTAGTCACTTAAACGGGCCAAATTTCTGGGAAGAGCAGGAAAGAAAATTTCTTAGTATGGTTTTGATTTTGTGAAGTTAAGAGTAATAATGCCAGGGATGTTTGAGGTATGACATACAGAACAATTAAATAAATTTGAGAGAATTCTTGGTGAATGGGACAGTGATGGATAATAAGGGTATCTACATTCATATTAGCAAATCTTTGAAAAGATATTATCCATGTGAAGAACTTAAATGATTGAATCTTTGGTTTTCAGATTGGAAATCTTAAAAAAGCTAAGTGCTATGTCTACAACCAGTGGAAATTAAACTGAGAGTGAAAATTTGCCAAATCCTTGTCTTCCACTTAAACTGCATCTATCTCTCCACATGCCATTTGCCAGTTCATTAGATCTAGGGTAGGAAAAACAGTAAAAACAATAAGATAACACAATTGATGGGGTAATTCTATGCTGTCAGAGGCACTTATGTGTTCTGGGAAAGCCATCATTTCCAATGGTGATGCTTAAGAAACAACCCAAACAATCAAGAAGCACATATTGAATGTACATGAAAGACTAAATTTCGTATTATTTTCTAAAATTTACTTACTCATCAGAACATACTTGCAATAACACAGAAGAGAAATCATGGAAGCATTGAAATCTCTCATCCACCATAAACTCACAGTCCTCATATGTGAAAAGCCATACTCTGTGGCTCAACCTCTTGTATGTCTTATGAAATTCAGTTCAAACCTGTCAATGACAGTTTTGCTGACAGAGTAATTAAAAATTAACATGTATTTCTCCAAAATGAAGAAAAAAATTATTGCTGCTTTTTTTTTTCCCCAAAACCTACAAATAGTTCTTCTTTTGCATAAGAAAAACCGGTGGTTACGTAGCTATGTATAAAAAGCTATGTTTATTTAATGAACGGCACATTTTATAACTTAACCTCCCATTGACAATTGTATTGATTTCTTTTTTTTTCAGTTCTTTTTCTTCTGGAAAGGAAAAAGTCTGTTTGCTGTGCCTATTTTCTCCCTTTTTAAGAGAAGAAAAAAAAAAAGCTGATGTAGAGAATTGGGCCATCAAAGGATTACTTCTTAAATTCAGACTTCTTTTTGTTCTGTTTTGTTAAAATGCAATACGGGGACAGGTCTTGTAAAATCTTATGTTTTCGGGGAAAAACAAGCTGCAAATAATTATTTTTTTTTCTTTAAAATGGAATGTTTGGGTTATATTCAAATTTGAACTGAAAGAAATCATAAGTATCACAAGGAAATGAATTGATCCAAAACCAGCAAAAAGTGTTTAAACACAGAAGGAAAAAAATGTTCGATCACACAGATGATCTAGATAAGTTATAAAGCATAATTTCTCTAGATATTAACCTAATAAAGATGAGCTTTTCCTCAGCTAGCAAACTGAAGAGGTGATATGATTTCACACTGTGTTACTACCACGTGAGTGTCTGAGTTGAAATGTTAACCTCAATTAAGCAACTTGGAGTTTTACCACTGATTTCATAAAACAGTGTTTTACTGTAATTCAGTCTAATTTCCATGCAATGTTATGCCTCTCTAAGATTCTATCCTGAAGGGAAAAGAAAAAAGAGAAAAAAAAAAACCCAAAACATAGGCATTTCATCTTTGAGGAAATGTGCTGGTTTCCTGGGAACTTTCTACCAAACTCTTCATCTTTAACTTTAAAAAAAACCTTCTATGGTTTTGCAAAGCCTGGCAGCGTCACACGGTGCTGATATTTTTGTTAGTTTTTTTTTAAAAAACAGCTAAAAAAGAACTCTTGTCCCAATGCGGGTTCTCTTTCGTATGACTATGAAAGGTAAATGCTGCATGTGGATTCTCTATGGGAGAGCAAGTTCAAAGAGAAAGTTTTGGCAGAGTTAGGGAAATGCACGTGTATGTGCATTGCCAGACAGCTATAAATACCAGATCCATGGACTGGTCAGGACTGGAGGACAAAGGCACAAAGACTGGATAATTTATTGCAGAGAGAGCTGTAAAGTACTCCTTTTAAAAACAAGAAAAGATTTGTTAGCGTTCAGCAAATGGGAAATTCATGAGGGGAGTTCCATCAAAGAGATTAGCCAAGGCAGAGCTGAAATAGAAATTTTTATAAATGTGGAAAATGTTTTCTTATTGTGTAAAAATATTCCATTGGATTTAAATTATTTGAAACTATATATTAATGAAAGTTAAGTACGTTAGTGTTGGAGAAGGTTTTTTCAGATAGAAAGTACTTAAAGATTAAAGCAGTTTTCCTTATCAAAATTTATGAAAGGCCAAGCTACTTTGTGTTCTCCATCAAGAAATGAAAGTCATCAGCCCTTTTCAGGAAAACAGAGATACATGGTCTGTATCTGAGAAGTACCTGCAACCCCTGTCTGGAAGGGATCTGTGCCCCCTGTATGAGAAGGGCCTCAGAAAAGGACACGTTCCAAGTTGCATTGAATGTAGGGGTGGACGGGGAGAAAAATGCAGAGGTACATTTCCTAAAGTGAAATTTAAAAAAAAAAAAGCTATCTAAATGTAGGTGCCAAGTCTTTCACAGCAGCATAATCTTCTTTCACGGCCAAAAGAGTGAATGAATCACTACACTTAATTTATCACTCATCTTAAACTGGGATGATCTGTCTTCTGAATATGTCTCCTGAATATATCTTTTTTCTGGTTTAAAGACAGGAAAAAAAAAGAAAAAAGATTTAAATCCCTACCTTTCAGGTGATAGGGGTTAGATGAGACAGTCCTCTCCACTCTTCCTGCATGCGCATATACATACAAAGATACACACGCTCCTTTCACAAATTCATTTGGGATTGGTTTGGACGAAACTTTAATCAGTGTATTAATTTGTGAAGAGTAAATCTGGCTCCAGATGGAACAGAGTTCAGTAGTTGGATCTACAAGTCAGTCTTGTCTGGCCCTCTCTCAGGGTAATCTCTTGAAGTTAATGTTCTGTAATTTAGTGATCTGGTGGTATAAGATGTTAGCACAAAACACTATATTACAATGTTCAAATTGATTTTAAAAGAAGAAAATACTATGCATGGTAATTAAGCTAATTCAATTTTCCATTCAATAGGCAAGAAATGCACGATCTCTTTCTGCTGTGATTTCAGGAATTGACTTTGAGCAGAAATAGTCTTTTAGAGAAAATTCACAAAAATTGTTTCTGGAAACTTAATTATTAATTAAAAATGTAGCAATTTTGTATTTTGCTTTGCAATATGTTCTCACATCTGCAGTTGCACAAACAAAACTGCTTTTCTCAAATTACCATTTGATCTAGCACTTGAAATCAAGGTTTTCATTGTTCCTAGGAGAGTATTTTTAAATGATCTAGCAAGTTACTTATAAAGTACTAGAAGCAACCCACTGCTGTGGGTTAAATGTAAAGGACATGAATTTTCTGTGCCTCAAGTTTGATGGATCCATCTGTTGATCTCCACATAAACAGTCCTGCACACTCTTTAGTACATGCTTGATTTTATGCATGTAACTGACCTTTGGGACAAGTTCTTATGTGTTTTTAGGATTCCAGAATTTACTATAGAATTGCAAGATAGAGATCCATTAGGTGCAATATTTATACACATTGAGGTAGCACTCAGAAGCTACAGCTGGCAGTTAGACCATTGTGATAAACTTTTTACAGGAATCTGAGACTGGCCTTCCCATCCAGTGCTTATAATCCAAAATAGACCAGACAGTTGAAATGTTGAGAACTGAGGAATGGGAATGTGAAGTGATTTGCTCCAGAGTATTAATTGAGTTTTAGAGCTTTAGTGGCCAACATACCAGACGTCTCATTAGGCAGTTACATATACACGTTTGAGAGGAATGAATATTTGAGAGGATAACTTCTTTGTTTCTTTTTTTCTTTTTTTTAAAACTGTAAAAATGTTATTTTTCTCTCTTGTTGTTCACCATCATTAATACTGTATTAAATTGCAGAGCAATGAATTGGTTTTATTGAAAGTAATGATGTGTAATTATTACCAGTTATTATGCTTTAGACATGACGCTGCCCATAACATGATACATGCCTCCTGGATGGAGAGGAAGATCAGAAAAATCTAATAATGTAATGTGTAAGAAACTCCTTCTTTCCCTTGTCCTCTTTTTTGGGTAGCAGTATTTAGAAATTTCGTTTTCTACTCGAGACAATTTTTAAGATAGGAGTAAACTGGTCATAATACATCTATACTGTTTTTCATCTACCCACTTTATGTAACATTGTTTTCTCTTTTATAATTCTATCTGTCATCTTATATCAGTGATTTAATTGATGAAGGTAGCTCATTAAGTTGGTCTCAGTGATGGGAATTTTTCTTAAATAAAACAGCATAATTTAGTATAAAATCTGCAGTCTCAAACAGAACCCAGAGAAAGAGCGTATTTGTATCAGGTTTTTTACTGAATTTGGATGCAAGATAATTGGAAACAACATTGGATGAATTTAGATCACTTGTCTTGTAATACTAGAGACCTGTCTGGCCTTGTATGCTCTTCCAGGAGGTGAAGGTCAATGGAGTGATCAGGAGGAGGTGGATCAGGGAGCACAAAATGAGGGTCAGGATGTTATGTGCAAAATTAACAGAAACGTGTTTTGACATTTTAACAGGGAACACTAATCTCAAAGCTGTTTTAGAAATACTACTTAATCTCATCTCAAGCGTTGGAGCTTTCACACATCTAAATTGATAAATCATTTGACCTTAGGAGGCAGGTCCTTACTTAGATTAAATGAATCTCCCTTCTGTGCTTCATCTCACTTGAAGAGCTTGTATCTCCATATGGCTAGGCTGTTCCTCTTGGAAGATGGTCTCAACTCTTTAGGTTGAGAAAAATTGCCCAGTACTTTTGTATCAGTGCTAGCAAATGCAGGTACACAGCAACTGAATGAAAGGAGTATATGACTGTGACTCCTTAGGACATGGATCACTGGCAGCATTGCTGCACACCTCAAATGAAACCTTTCATGTACTACTGTGGTGGAAAAGAAATATAACTCCTTATATACATTTTTGAAGTTTACGCTGTCTGGATTTTACCAGTGTATTGACTTCTGCTTGTGTGGAGGATGCAGGGGAGGCCTCTGTGAGAAGACACCAGGGGTCACCTCCATGTTGGACAGAGGCAGTTTTCAGCTAGCTCCAAAATGGACCTACCACTGACTGAAGATGGGCACATCAGCGATACTGTGATGATAAAATACTTATGAAAGGGTAAAAAACACTGTATATGAGCAAAAAAACCTGCAAACACCAAGATGAGTGAAGAAGGAGGGGGAGGAGGAAGTGCTGCAGGTACTGGAGTGAGCGAATCTCTACAGTCCCTGGTGAGGTAGGCTGTTCCCCTGAATCCCATGGAGGACCATGGTGGAACAGATAAGCACCCTGCAGCCCATGGAGGACCTTGTGCTGCAGCGTGTAGATGTGCCCTTAAGGAAGCTGCAGCCTGTAGAGAGCCTGCACCAGAGCAGGCCTGTGGCAGGAGCTGTGGCCCACAGAGAGTAGCCCACACAGGAGCATGCTTTCTGGCAGGGCTTGTGACCCCATGGGGGACATGCTGGAGCAGTCTGGTCCTGAAGGTCTGCACCACATAGAAGGGACCCATGCTGGGGCCATTCGCAAAGAGTGCCCCATGTTGAAGCAGTTCAGGAAGGACTGTCTCCTATGAAGTGACCTCACACTTAGGTTCAGTGAGAGGGACAGTGTGAGGCGGATGGAGTGGCAGAGATGTTATGAACTGACCACAAGCCCCAATCTTGGTGTGGCTTTCCAAAGCATGGGAGTAAATGATGAGACAGCAATGCAAGACTTTCCTCATATCTGGAAAACTTCTGTAACGTAAACAGCCCCGAGTCTTTCAGTTCTGGTGCTTCTACATTTTGTGAGTTCATGGCAGATCCGTGGGCCTGTCGACATATCTGTAACAGCCAGCTGTGCCAGGGGTTCCCACACAGGAGCCTAAAACCTAGGCAAAAGCGTTTTAAAGTCCTTGTTCCAGAGCTTGTGTCCTGGAAGACTGACGACCAGTGAGTCATGGCTCTGAAGCAGGATCTACCATGTTCCTTCTGTGCCAGACTGTTCTTCTTCTAGATTCCTATCTGTATAGTATAGGTACCAAATAGACTGCCAAGCAGAACTTCTGCTGTTGGCAGACCAGATTATCAAGCCTGATTTTCTAAGTATATTGTTAGGGTGCTGTTTTATTTGTCTCTATAAGAAATTAAAAAAACTTTTGGATGTGACCAAATAATAAAACAAGACTAGAATCATGAAAATATGTGTGCAGGTATGTATATGTAGGTGTATTTGTACATACACATCCCTCTCAGATTTTCCCTTGACCTCTTCTGTGTCATCTTCATGGTTATGGTTGCAGGTGTATTTTGAATTCTGGCTTCCCCTGTGCCAGTTTAGAGGGTTTGAACTATGTGGGTATAATGCCTGGAAATCAGTGAATAAGAAGAAGTTGGGATTTTTTTCTACAATAGAACACATATAATTTATATTACAGCTACTGCGATAACATAATCATGTCACTTAAGGGGCATTGCAACGTCTTCTCTGAAGGCTGACCTCCACATTCATTTTACATCTGGTGAGACCAATGGCATTGCAAGATTTGCAGAAGAAAATCATACGTGTAATTCTGGAATTAAGTTGTCAGCTATGAAGAGATATCTGGTTTAAAGACAAATTATTATTCAGGGTATTTCAAAGTATTCTCATGAAAGTGGTTTTGTTAATGTTTTGTATTTATGAGGGGAAAAAAATCTTGAACAAAATTTTCTTCGAATGCTAATAGAAGACTGTGTTTTAGCAAGCATAATTTAAGCCATTTTAATAAGTAAAATGCCTGTAGAAGTGTAAAAGAAATAGATAAAGAATTGGGAAATCCAGGTAGTCATGTTTGCCTGGAGGCATTTTCTGAGAACAGTAGTGAGTCAGAATGCAAATGCTCTTGGCTCTGCTGATTTTTGTGGTCGCTGCTGATTACTGTAAAATTGATTCAGGAGCATTGCAGCATCTCTGCATATGTTTAAGCCTAATCTCCATAGTGTCACAGGCATTTTTTTCCTCTCTGTGGGTATTGCACTGAGTAAGAAAAAATTCTCATGACCTTCATCTTAGCATTTTTTCTTATCAAGGAGCAAAGAAGGACACTATTCAGTAGCTTCCCAGTCTTGACCTCAAGTATAGCAGTACAACTTTTTGTGGATTGTTTATTTCAGGGCTTTAATGACAGCCAGATAATGTTTTATTGCATTTGGATTTAGGCTGTGACAAGGATAGTTTGCTTTGAAAACATGAAGAATTATTATTCTGCTACTTTTAGTTAAAAGTATTTCAAGGGTCATATCATGTTATTTAATGAAATGCCAAGTGTGATTTTTTTTTCTTCCTTTTTTTCTCATCCTAAGAAGGAATTTGAGCTTTAACTCCATTAAGTGTACAATTTCATAGTTTGACATTGTTTTCAATTTTTGCATCATGTAGAATCCTACTGCATGAACCATGTGTTATGAAAAGTACACTTTGCCCACATAGAACTGCAAAGTAGGAAGACAACACAGGACCTTAAAAAGGGGTTTCTCTAAACAGAAAACACATTACATAACTACCAGTTATGTACACAAGGTTTACATTCAACTATTTCAGTTGGCAAAGTTAATTGGACTGTATTTAAAAGTAGAGAAGGCTTGCCATTTCATCACAGCAACGCTTGTAAAACACTGAGGAATCGCTCTGTGAGGGAAAGCACCATGCAGGATGTGACTCCAGAAGTGAATGAATGATTATACCAGAAAGATATAAAAACCAAGTGTTTAAAAAGTGTTATTAGTAAGAAAGATTGTGTTGAAGTCAGGAGGCATAGAGGACATTTGTTACAGAAATGAGAGCCTAAGTTAGTGCTGCCAGTGAAAATTGAAACTTGACAAAAACATTAAAATAACAGTAGAGGTAATTTACATCTTTAAATACAAGGAAAGGAAATAGGAAAATAATTAAAACAGTTCTATAGTGATGATGGGACAGAAAAAACAGGAAAATCTGGTTAGAGACATAAAACTAATAGATGCTTCACATTGATTTTCACTCAAGGAGGACATTGACCTTAAAAGAGGCGCGATGGCTAATGGGAATAGGGAAATCACCACTTTCTTCCATGGTTCTTAAATAATTGGTTTACTGAAGGATGGATGCAATAACAAGTGCTTCTTAGTAAAGCTGTTAAATGAGTTGTGATAGATGTGATGAGTGATTAGAAAAACATAGTACCTATTTTTAAAAGGGGACATAGAACCTGGCAGCCATGGATCTAGCAGGTTAATGTCAGTAGACTGTAAAAGTATAGAATATGTATTTTAATGGAAAGAAAGCTTTAAAATATGTCTATAGAGAGAAAATGGCATAAAAGGCAAGAAGATGTTATTAAGATAGAAAGTACCTGATTAATCCGTATCTTCCAATTGTCAAGAGAATGAAGCAAAACAGACATGCTCCTCAGAGAAGTGATTTATGGAAATAGGAGAGGTAAAAGGTGAGCATGAAACTGGGAGAAGATGGCAAAAAATGCTGGTAGAAGAGGAGATACTAGGCTGGAGAAGCATAGCTCCAGGTGGAAGATACTAGAAAAATGACTTTACAGTAGACACGGAGATAAAAGTCAGAGCACCTTGATGGAATTTGCTGATGGTATCGATAAAGACATCGATAGAAGTTCAGAGCAGACTACGAATGTAACTGGATGTAAATAATTTGAGGAGTACAGTAGTAGATGTGACATAAAGGAAAATGAATTGGTGAGGTGCTGGAACAGACTGGTGAGGTGCTGGAACAGGCTGCCCAGAGAGGCGGTGAATGCCCCATCCCTGGAAGTGTTCAAGGCCAGGTTGGATAGGGCCCTCGGCAACCTTGTGTATATCCAGGCCTGGAGGTTGGTGGCCCTGCCTGTGGCAGGGGGGTTGGAGCTCTATGATCCCTGGGGTCCCTTCCAACCTGTACCATTCTATGATTCTATGAATAATAGTGACTAATAAAAATATTATGCTATAAGCAGAAACTCACCATTTGGAAATGGTTCATAAGGAAGAAGGAACAGAACTTTTATCCTGAGATGATAAATCAGAAGATTTAGAAAATCACAATGTGGTCTTAGGGTATGTCAGCAGAAGTATTTTACAGTAGAGATGGAGAAGCAGAAACCGTTCAACTAGAATCCTAAACATGAAGTTGGGAAAGCACAGAACAGTACTCTTTAGGATGATTAGTGGAATGGCCAGCCAATCATTTGATGGGTCTAGGAAAATGTTATGTTGTGTGGTCCAGCGAAGAAAACACTAAGAGGGTTTGTAAGAGCTGTGTATCAACATATAGAAGGGAAATTTAGGGAAAGGAAGAAACCTTTTTAAAAATCTTTATATGTAATCTGGCTATGAAAATCCTTAGTTTGGGGCTCTAACTGTGGCAGCACATAAAATCACAGAACTGCCCTGAAACCACTTTTCGAGTTCTGGTATCAGAACTGGATAAATTACTCGACTCTAAGGAGAAAAATTCCCAATTTGTATTTTTTCTCTTTATGTAGTAAATGTATTATGAAAGAATTAGAGTGAACTAGTTTGAAATAGCCCATTTGCTAAATGTGTACACTGTACCCTCACTTAAATGATGACTGTGACCTCCAAGTCACAAGGATGTGACTTAGGTTTTCCCATGTTTAGGTTAAATGTAAGAATAGGTTGTGAGGAAGAAGGGGTCTGGAACAGGAAAGCATAGGAAATACATACTCTAGGAGAAAACGGATAATATGATCCCCTAACAGACTGTTCCTTTCTGCATTTGGTGTGATTCTGGGATAGGCAATGCTACTGATGGTCACAGTTCCTAACAAGTTGCTTTGTACTTCAAAAAAGGTGGGATTTTTTTTTCACTGGGCCCTTTATGGGGGTTGGATTGGATGATCTCTTGAGATCCCTTCCTACCCTTACGATTCTGTGATTCTGTGATTATGAGTTGCTAGAAAGACAGTTTTTCCTCAAGAAAATACCATTATGCCTGCATAGATGTGCATAGATCAGTAAGGCCCTTATCCAGTCTGTTGAAATGAATAAAAGTCTTTCTCTATGTTTTAAATGAGTCCAAGAACAAATCAAAACTCAGAATATATATTCAGGTCATTTGTTTTCTGGTTTTGAGGTTGACACAGAGTAGAAATAAAAGCTTTGGGGCAAAAGTCCGCTCACATTGACTTACTATGTTTTCTTTCAACTGCTCTCTTAAAGTCAAGGAGATTATTCATGAAGCAGATTTTTACTCAGTGTCTGTAGTAGAGTTTTAATGTAGCACAAGGGCTTCCTGCTTAAAACGAAGTGAAAGTTCTACATTATTACAGTGCAAAATGTCTCATTTCCACTTATGAGGTCAGTAACATTTTTCATTATAATTTTCACAACTTAAAATGTGAACACTTTTCTGTTTAAGGTAATCAAAATGCTGAGTGTCTTAAATATAAGCAGAGCTGTGGTTAAAACAGCGTATGTTGACTTTTCACTGGTTTGCCAAACCACATTATTTATTTTACATTTTATTCTAGAGTGAAAACACTATAGATAGTGTAATAGTCTATGAATAGGATCCAAAAGTGGCAAAATGTTATTTAGCTGTTTATTTACTGGTTTGCAGAATGAAACACATGTGAAAATTGTGTGTAGTTAAATACAGGCAGAAATGTATATCTTCAGATTAAAAATTTGAGGATGTTAGAATGTGCAAGTACTCATTTACAGATTGTGTCACCAGCTGAACTCTTGGGTTTTGTTTTGTTTTTTTTTCCTCCAGTCTGCTCCCAGTATTCTAGAGGAGTTTTTGCCATTTTTGGACTATATGATAAGAGATCAGTACATACCTTGACCTCATTCTGCAGCGCCTTGCACATCTCCCTCATTACGCCGAGTTTCCCCACGGAGGGTGAGAGTCAGTTTGTGCTGCAACTGCGGCCATCGCTGCGGGGAGCCCTCTTGAGCTTGCTGGATCATTATGAATGGAACCGCTTTGTCTTCCTGTATGACACAGATCGAGGTGAGTTGTGACCCAGCTTTCTTATCTTTTTAGTTCAAATGACTTTGGCAAGAACTGTGCATTTTTACATCATGTTGAGAGCTCGGGGAGTCAAATTTTAAAGGGTCTTTGCGGTGAAATGCCTTCAGCTGAGTAGCTGTGTGGCTGAAGGAAGAATTCCTTCATCTGCAAATGTTGGATATAGGCTGCACATACTATGTAATTGACCAGCCAAAGCCTGTGCTTTAAGTCTAGAATACGAAACCACTTTAACTAATGGTGGTGAAACAAAGACACAGTAAGTACAATGAGCAGAATTTTACAGCTTTGCTCACTTTTCAACACACTTCGTAAGTGACAGTGGTACAAAGGACTAAAGAGGACTGACCACTTCTGTGCACCTGTGCTGGTGTCAGCTAAGATGCAAGCCCTTTGGGGCTTCCATGCTTGGGAAGGTCAAGGTTCACTCAGTGTGAGGCCCTCAAGGTACAGCAGAGAAGTGGAGGTAAGAGGCAATACCTGCCAGGCGAGATAAATCTACGGGCAGCAGAGAGAAAGAGCGTTGCAGTAGCCCATATTCTACTCCCTTTTTCTGGAGTTATCTCTGTGGTCTACTACGCTTTTCTAAAATATATAGCACATTGCACAAAAGGTTATGCTTACTACCATGTTCTTCACTCCACATCCCAGAGCTTCTCAGAACCTTTTAAGTGGTAAAAAACTCAAAGTGCATCACTGTGCCTCAGCACTCGGTGCTGAATCAAGAAGTAAAATCTCCTGTTCTCCATGTTGAGTGCTCATTCTGCTGGCAAAGCCCTTTGCCTCTGTTTGTGGAGTAGAACTGAGCCAATGTGGCTAAGCTTCTGTGAAAGAGGCAAGATTTTTATGTTGATGGCTTGCTTTCAGAGGGGAAGCAAGCAGCATAGCTGTAGTCAAATAATTATTTTACTACAGCTGTTTCAATATAGCTCCCCATGTGGACAGTCTATTCCACAATTAAAGTGGCTTTATTCCAGTATAATTACTCTGCAGTAGGAATAGGGAATTACACTGACCTAACTAAATCTGTTCAATTATTTGATTATGGCTATAGAAGTAAATTTTCTCATATATACAAGCACTAAATTTTAGTGAGTTTTAGCTTGATATACTGCCCAAATACCTGAATTTAAATCAAAATGAGTAATGGAACACAATGAAAGGACTTGTATTGTTCCATAATTGTTGAGGTTTTTCAAATAAAGATGTGTTTTTATGTTTGTTGGACCCACAAAAGAAGTTCTGGGAAGCATTATAGAATGTATTAGATGAATAGAAAAAGAAAAAAAAAAGTTAAAGTATCCTTAGTCAAGACATAGTAATAGGTAACAGGAAAACAAGCACATAATTACAGATGTGATCCTACAAGTTCAAAAAAATTGTTAAGAGTAGAAGTGTACAACCTGCAGTCACCTTTCTTATCTAAATTCACACGCTTAATTAGATTGAGACATCATTTTAAAGCATGCAATATCACACCAAGGGCAGTATCAGAACATCATCTATTACAGCGTGGTTAATAAATGATTCTTACGGTACTTAACTCAGCAACTCTAAACTCATTGGTGTGTCTGATGAAAAGATGACATTTGCCAGCTTGGATGCAGGGGCTGCTATGTTAAAAAGTTTCTCAAATTCTGCATACCTCTTATAGTGCAATTTAAGGCAGAAGAAAACTAAGTTTCAATGTATCTTTAGGTATTGAGATGACTGTAAAGATGTAGCATTGCTGAATGATTTTTACTACTGTTCCACAAAATAAATTTTTAATGTGGAGCTAAGACGCGATAAGAAAAAACGTAGTAAGTATTGTCTCTTACTATCAGTGTGACTGGAAAAACATAAACAAATCACTGACACTGAGTCACGGGGTCTCTCTGTCAGTGAGGCCAGAACTTAACCTTGTCCAGATTTTTGCCAAAGATCCTTCCTTTACATTCCAGATGATTCCCTGTCTCTCTGAGCAGCCCCATCCAAGCAAACTGAAGGAAGGGAAAGCCCCTTAGTCTTTTGGATTTGATACAGGGCCTGCAAGTTGATCTTCACAGCTTAACCAGTAAGCTGTAAATAAACTTTTATGGGGGAAGGTAAGCAGAAGCATGAATTCAAACCAGACACAGTAGCTGTTTGTCAAGAAGGCAGCATTTAGCAGCTATCAGCGCTGTAAAAGGCAGATGTCCTTGGCAGAAGGCGGTTTGACAGAATAAACTTAGGCAAACCTTCAGCCTATTAAATTAAATCCTATTATTAAGGTAGGTTCCTCTGTTGCATCACTCCATTCATCTCTTCAACAGCCTCTTGGTTCCCTGAGAACCCCAGTCTCTTTGCTGCTGGGGACATCTATGTTTGCATTTCAGTTCTGGTCAGGAATGCACTCTTGTTGCATCACTTGGGTTTACGCCATGGAATAGTCTTGGAGCTCACAAACTCTGATGAGGTGATGGCTTCAGCTATTATGTTAAATCTTCCTTTCTGATGTTCTGCCAGACTTGCAGTCTGGAAAATCACTGTCCTGTGACAGAATGAAGATACTAGGAAGAATGGCAAAGATACAAATTAAATTGGATCTAGAAGGGGACATTACAGGAAAGAAGAACAGGTTTTGCAAAAGACATTGGACGTTAGAGAAAGATGAAGGAAAATTCAGCTTGTTATTTGAGAGGGGAAGTGTGCAAGTAAAGAGTAACACAGAAGGCTAAAGCCTTAAGGGTACTTTTTTTTCCCATGCATTCTCCTTTCTCCTACCCTTCTTCCATATAAAGGTTTAATTGTGACATGCTTTAGTACAATTAATATTAAGAGCAAAGTGCCACGAATGCACAGAGGACAGGGTGAAGAACATTTACCTGGCAGGCTGAAGAACATTCACCTGGTTTGCACAAAGCATAGTGGGGAAGGGCTTGATTATAAGCCATAACTCCTTGAGATACTCAGAGGAAAGTGAAGCCCTGAAGTACTCGGTTAATATTTGATGTCACTTCTAAAGGGACTTGAGTCAATGAATCAAATGGGTAGACCAGAAGAACATTTAGCTTTTATATATTATTTTATTGTGATTGAGAGGTATTTCTTTTAAAAACAGGCATCCAGTGGAGCTTTTCATCAGCATATCCATGGGACTTTTTGACCTAGCACGTGAATGCCTGCAGTATGATTTTGCTAGTTGACAATGGTGTTTTCTAGCACCAGAAAAGTTGGACCTTGAAATCATAACAGGCTGGAGGATTTTTTTCTGAGGTGTGAGAAACTGTTTAAGAATAGAATCGTAGAATCATTCAGGTTGGAAAGGACCTTTAAGATCATTGAGTCCAACCATTAGTCTAGCACTGCCAAGTCCACCACTAAATTGTGTCCCTAAGCACCACATCTACATGCCTTTTAAATACCTCCAGGGATGGTATTCCACATTGTGTGCAACCTTAGTGGGAGCTGGAATGGCTGAACTTGCTAGTAAAACTGGAAGGATTACCAAGAACTAAGAGTCCCAGGGTGGAGAGCGGTAGAGAAGCTGCGGAGCAGTGTGAAACACCAGGGAGGATGGCAGCCAGCAGGCTGGAAACTGCTTTCAAAAAAGTTCAGCAGCCATTTGAATTCAACCATGTTTCCCAGCAAGACTTCTCAATCTCTCACTGTGACTAAAGAGCGGTAGCAGGAGGGGTAGACCTACCAGCTGGCCTAGCAGTTGGCTCACCAGAGGCGAGGACTGTAAAATAGTTATAGTTCTCTAGAAATTAGGCATCATATGTGAGCCTGTTTATGTACCTTGTTGATGCTTTTTTTTTTCCCTTTGCTCCTTGTAATTACATATTGTTCATTAAACCAACTCAGTTATGGTTGCAGGTGAGGAAAATCAGCTTGCTGTGCACAAGATACATTTAATTTTACCACATTTCTGGATAGTGTTTTTATAGCGATGCTGTTAAGGTTGAAACCATTCTTTTTTATTGCAATCTAAAGCTGGTAGAAAGGTTACCCAAGTCCTGACAGCCCATTTCAATTAATCCTACGGTATATAAAGTAGCAATCTCCAAGCTTTTGTCTTGATGACTTGTGAAGGAAGGTGAGTCCTAGATGTCTGGAGAAGACAAAGGAAGCTACAGAAAATTTATAACTCTCCCTATTATTTTGAGGGAGATTATGGAATTGGTTATTCTCCTTTGGCAAACTGCCTGGCCCAGCAGTAAGCAGTAGGTTTAGTGTATCCTTGCTTAGTAACTCCAGTGAAATTGCCTCATTCCTGACATGGGCCAATAGAATGGTGGTGAATGGAGTTAAGTCCAGCTGGCGGCCAGTCACCAGTGGTGTTCCTCAGGGCTCTGTGCAGGGGCCAGTTTTCTTTAGTATCTTTATTAATGACCTGGATGAGGGGATTGAGTGCACTCTCAGTAAGTTTGCAAGTGACACTAAGTTAGGTGGGAGTGTTGATCTGCTTGATGGTAGGAACACACTAAGAAGGGATTTGGATAGGCTAGATCGATGGGCCAAGGCCAATGGCATGAGGTGCAACAAAGCGAAGTTTTGGGTCTTGCAGTTGGGTCATAATAACCCCAAGCAGTGCTTGGGAAAGCATGTCTGGAAAGCTGCCTGGGAGTCTTGGTTGACTGCCGACTGAATGTGAGTCAGCAGTGTGCCCAGGTGGCCAAGAAGGCAAACAGCATCATGGCCTGTGTCAGGAACAGTGTGGTGAGTAGGACAGGGAAGTAATTGTCCCCCTGTACTCAGCGCTGGTGATGTCCCTCCTTGAGTACTGCATTCAGTTTTGGGCCCTTCACTACAGAAAAGACACTGAGGTGCTGGAGTGTGTCCAGAGAAGGTTGATGAGGCTAGTGAGGGGACTGGAGAATAAATGTTATGAGGAGTGGCTGAGGGAACTGGGGTTGTTTAGTGTGGAGAAAATGAGGTTGAGAGGAGACCTAATTGTGCTCTACAA
>VZTU01030480.1:964-30366 GCA_013400835.1 Zapornia atra
AGAGATAAGATTCTCTTCCAAAGATCTAGAGTGTCATGGATTCCTTTTAATTCTCTTCTCCCTTCACACTAATGCTTTAGCAAGAAAAATTGTCATACTAAAGAACAGAACTTACCTCTTCACCATCTAAAAAAGTCTGTCATAAATATCTAGTTTGCAGTAGCAATTTTCCTGGCACTGAGAACAAGGAAAATAACTTGATTCTCAGGCAAATACAAAGTATGGATGTGTTAAGGAGCTAGTTGCTTTGGTTTCTGGAGGATAGATAGCATCTCTGTCATCTTCTGATCCTCTTTTATCTTCCAGACTTCACAGTGAAATTTAGGATAATCTCACCAATGCCTTTGTGACTGGAGGTTTTACATGATAAATTTGGAAGGCAATAGTAGCAAGTTGGCACAAGAGTCAGGAGTGTCTGACAGGCTGTTGTAATGGGACTACTGATTGGTGCTGAAATGCCTCATTGTGGATAATTCTCAGCCCTTTTTTGTTTGTTTAACTGGACATCTAATGGTACAGTTTTACCCCAACAGCAAGGAGAGTCAAATTGACAAAGGTTGGGGACTCTACCTCAGTAATCTGCTGAGATTTCTCCTCATTTTGCACCTGATTCCTTCTGTGCTTTACAGTTTCAAAGCTTAGATTTTTCCATTCCGTAGTTTCCCAAAAGATACAATGTTAACTCTGACTATGGTATCTTGCTCAGAACCTTTCAGGATGTTTTTTGTGCTAATGTTCTTAATCCTGTAGACTTCAGAAATCGCTTCAGTAAAGAATAAAGCAGACGAGAGAAAGCAGTATTCAGCAGGAAGCTCTCTGCAGAAGCCTACTGAACCAGAAGCAGAGCACAGCACCACAAATTCACAGATGACTGCACTTGTTAAAACCTTGCAGAACACGAAAACAATTGTCAACCATGAAGACACGCTGGAGGTATGGCATTGCAATGAGCACCATACCAGTCAAAGAATTGTCTTGGTGGCGTATTGAATTTTTTACTCTGGCCGATGAAAATGTATGTGGACAACAGCAGAAAATTCCCATCTCTGCATGCTATAAATACAGATGGTTTGCACTGCAGTGCTTTTCTCACTTCGCATTATATTAAGAAAAAGTTGAATCAGCTAATAAAAAGTTCATAATGAAGGATACATGCGTTTGAAGAAAAATAAAATAAACTTGATTAAAAGTTGACCTAAGTATCAAACTGTGAAAAGACTCAGAATTTTCCAGGTTTTGCTTGATTGTCAGTTCTTCATTAAATAATCAATTTTAATTGTTACTGAAATGACAGAATATATGACAAGTGAGAGTAATCAAAAACTTGAGTATCCAAGTGACTACACACATTCATTTGTTATGAAAATTTGGTTTAAAAATATGTATTCTTCTGTGATTATTAGCGAGCTGTCATGAATACAGCTTGGATTGTATTTACCTCTAACAAAGAGTCAGATATTTTAAACTTTAAACTCTTTGTACATCTCTGGCAAACATAATCTGTTTATTTAGAACGTTTCAGACTTACAGCAAATTTTGGAAATTGCCCCTTTAATCGGTTGCCAGCCACAAGCTGTACAATGCTTTTTTCATAGTTCCACAAGCAGATTATTTTTCTCTGTGTTGTGTAAGCAGTGGAACATGCATGTATTACACTTGTGCTGGCGAGAATTTGTGACAAGCGATTGTGGCTGTTTCTGGCTGTTTGCCCACTAATGTGTTCCTGCTTCTACATATGTTCTGAAAATGTTGGTTTTGACATTTTTCCTTAGTTTAAAAGTGTAATTTCAGAAAACTGTATTGGTTACAGAACAATAATGATGGAAATTCTTTTTATCTGGCTGCATGCCATTAAGTAAATGAGGCAGCAGTGTGCAGTCTTATCAGGGAGAGTGAATTCCTTACCTCCACGTAATAACCTCCTGGTAACTGTTGCAGTTGAATCCACCTATCCAAACTTGATGTGTGTAAGTTTTTCATTTCAATATTGATTACACTTCTATGTCTTATCCAAGAGGAAAGGCAGTGTGGTGGAGGCAATGAAGAGATTGTTTCAATTGCAGAAAATTTTGTTTCTTATTTTAAAAGAACACTATCATAGATTGTTTGCTACATTTCAGTCAGTTTTATCCTCCCTGAAGTCCAGAGAACTAGGTAGGTAGTTAGTTAGTATCATGGAAAAGTGAGTCTCCTGCAGATTCCACACAGTAAATCTTCTGAAACCTGTAAGAAAAGGTGAAGTATTTTTGCAATCTACAACATGGATTTTGTAACATTTGTAACAGGAAGTATGCTTACTAAAAAGGGATTCCACTTTAGGGAAGGAAGGGTGTTTTTTTCTGCAAAATATTACTGAAAACGTACTTTCATTGAAACAGAATAGTTTGGATTGGAAGGGATCCCAAAGCCCATCTAGTTTCAACACCCTGCCATGGGGAGGGACACCCTCCACTAGGCCAGGTTGCCCAAAACCCCGTCCAACCTGGTGCTGAACAATGCCAGGGAGGGGACAGCCACAGCTGCTCTGGGCAGCCTGTGCCAGGGCCTCACCACCTTCACAGGGAAGATTTTTTTTTATTATTTTTTTTTCCCTAATGTCTAACATAGATGCACCATCTCTTAGTTTAAACCCATTACCCTTTGGCCTGTCACTTCATGTCCTTGTAAACAGTCCCTCTCCAGCTTTCCTGTGGGCCCCTTTAGGTACTGGCAGGCTGCTATCAGGTCTCCCCAGAGCCTTTCTCCACGCTGAACAAGCCCAACTCTTTCAGCCTGTGAGGTGCTCCAGCCCTATCATCTTCCTGGCCTTCCTGGACTCCCTCCAACAATTCTTGAAGATAATAGGAATATTGAGCTGTCAGTAGGACACTGAGTCAGTCACATGGCTGCTCTTTCAGCAGTGTTGTCAGCTAATCTCTTTCAGAAGTGCACTGAGCTCAATCTTATGGTTAGAATCCAGTGATTTCTACCTTAAATGTACGTAGCATCACTTTATTCCTCTGCCAATGTGCTTGAAGCTAAATAACTTCTCATCTGGAATTTGCCCCCAGTGTGAATTTAAAGATAGAAACCCAAGCTGTACTTTCTTCTTCGTTCCCCAGATTGTCTTGGTTATGCTAATCTATAGCTCTTTTGCTTTGAGTTCTGTTCTGAAAGACTAATATCCAGCTAGTTAGTTTGGGATGTTTGCTGGTTCAGCGATAACTTTCTGACCTCAGATGGAGGTGTTCTCCAGTGATGGAGCAGAGGGTGCATCTGTTTATTCCAAGTAGGTTTTTACAGCTGAAGTTACCGTTTTGACTGTTGTTGCCATAGAGTTCATCAGTGACAATGCAAGCGTGCATGTGCTACTTATTAAAGATAATTTAGTGACAAATATTACTAAATCCAGTTGACTTGCACTACAAATGCACTTCACTGTTGTTGTTATGCCTGTGTTACATTGCTTATTTTTTCCCATTTATTGTTCAGTGGGTGATGTTTCAGATAGCATTTCCTTACCCTTTTAGCAGTTACTTTAAATGCACTGCATAAAACTGTTTTTCCGTTCGCAGGAGTCGGAAGAGCTCTCCTCTGATGAAGAAATGAAAATGGCAGAAATGCGACCACCTCTGATAGAAACTTCCATAAACCAACCAAAAGTGGTAGCTCTTAGCAATAACAAAAAAGGTGAGATGCCATAAAAAGCAGTCAGCGTGTTGTGTGGTTCTGATAATTCCTCAACTCATAGTGGCTAGTTTTTCCAATTAAAAGATGTAAAGAGATATTTAGTTTGTATGTTTTAAAAGAAAGATGATAAATTCTCTAGTTAAACAATGAAAGCAGAAAAAATCTTTCATATCTTATACATGAGTGTGTGGTAGAAAGATGTGTTGGCATCCTAACTCTCTAGATTCTTGTCATCAGTTTTAAAAGCAGAGGGGGGAAAGGAGATGTATGTGCTTTACAAGACTGTTAGCTTGAACATGCTCTAGATACTGCTTTTTTTTAAAGTGTATTTACATTGGAAGTATTCTATATTTCTCCTCTCCCCAAGATTTTGTGTTCTACTGCAGCTGTAGGCAGCAATATCACTTCTTTAAATTTCTCAGAGAAGCTGTCCTGCTTAGGGTTTAAGAGTAACTTCTCTTGTGATAACTCTTTTCTCCAGAGTCACTTTACTCTTTAATTTTTCTTCTTTCCTCCTACAGGAAACTTCAGAACATTGTTTTTGTTACCTAAATTTCATATTGTCTGAAAGCTTATTTTACTCTGGGTAAACATTTTCTTAATAGTAAGGAATGACCTAGGAGTCAGTGAAAATTTGGAGAGCAAATTTTATTTTACTTCCTAAGAAACCCTAATCCAGTACTTTCCAGGACAAAAAGCTTTTCTGGCCATTAGATGTAAAAGGGTGAGATTTAGTGGGGATGAAGGAAAACCATATGGAGGTAGCAGGAAGAGTCTGCCGAGGATCACATGTAGGTGAAAATATTGATGTTTATCAATGCTGACTTTGGGTTTTTATGCCTGACTAAAGTACCAAGTCAAAAAGTTTTTTCTTGTCTCTGTAGACAGACATTAGTTTCACAAAAATTATGCTTTTGGCACGTGTAACTATGCCTTGAAGCAAAAAAAATTAAATATATTTGTACATTTGCATCAAAATCATTGCTCTCTTGAAGTCCCACAGAGATTATTTTTGTATGGATGTAGTACATAAGTATGCATACATTATGCGAGAATCAATGTGCACAGGTGTAAATTACACTGAAAATGTTATCCTATGTGATGTGCAAAGCATGGCAATTCATTGGATTCCAACTCTGCAGAACATTCTTTCCTTGGGTTTTTTTATTTATAAAACTTTATAGCGATTATCCAGTGATTTAGGTCTTTCCAGAGATCTTGGTCTAATAAACAGCTATTTAATGTTCAAAGTCAGGAACTGTGTAGTTTCAAAATCCTGCACTTTCATAGGGACTAATAGATGCATGTAATACAAAACTTTGAAATCATTGCAAAAACAGAAATACGACGTGATATTTTGAGGGAATACTACATAACATAGCACTAGTTTATGCCAGGGAAATTTTTAATAAAGCAACAAGTTAAATTTAATGAACAGGTAGGGCTGTTTACATTGAGCTGAATGTTTTAAAAATAGGAGCTATTGCAAACAACCTTTTGCACCAAGTTTAAATAAAGTTTGCAAGGGTGTTAGCTTACATTTTAGTTTCCAGTAGTAAGAATTTCTGAAGAGCAAGAGACAATTTCTAACATAAACATAACATATGCACATTAAATGGCTGTTAAACAGATGTGTCTGTGACTAAAATTGTCCAATTTTTATTTCAGATGATTCAAAAGATGCTGATTCCTTATCAGATGAAGCTACCCACAATAGCAATCAGAATAACAGCAACTGTTCCTCTCCTTCTCGAATGTCAGATTCTGTTTCCTTAAATACTGATAGTAGCCAAGATATTTCTCTCTGTTCTCCAGACAAAGAAACACATGCTGCTGTTTTATCCAAGCTAAGGTTTGTAAGATACTGTGTGCCACTGAGTAAATAGAATGGAAAAGTGTTGCTTAATCTTCTGTATTATATGTCCATTCCTTTAAGTCATTGATTTATCATTCCTGAAATAATTTTAAAGTTATTTTAATAAATAGTGTAGTTCTCATTTTTAAAAAAGGGAAAATATCATTCAGGCTAATTTTAGTATACAAGACGTGGCTTCCATCTGTTTTAATAATATGATATAGTAATTTCATTCTTATAATTTATCTCTGCAAAATACTTCAGTACATCACTTAAAAAAACCTCCATGTTTTTATTTGCATAATTTTGAAGATCAATTTTATTACTAGGATAACTATAAAAGGGTTTTAGAAGCTTATAAAGAATGGACTTAGAGGTTGCTACTAAAACCTCTTCCTGAGGTTTTAGTCAGAAAGTGCCATTTTTAAGAAAAACCTGTCATTAGAAACAAGCCGTATCTCCAAAAGTGTCATGGAACTTGCAAACAGTAGAGTAAAAGGATTGAGCTATCGTCACTTTGTACTCTTTTGACACTTTAAAATTGTCTTTAATTATTACTGTTGAAATTAAACAAACTTAGAAAATCAGATAACACAAACATCACCAAAGTCAGCCCTCTATATAATGTAGTTTTGTAGTGGTAAGATAGGAAGTCATAAATCTGGTTGTATGTTGGTCTTTGTCCTGGTTTTTTGTGCACAGTATGGCTCTATTGCATGTTAATGATTATTCTTTCTAAAACAGTTATTAGAAGAACATGTTGGTTCCTTTTGGAATATCTTTTAAGAAACATCTTTTTTTCCAGGCGAGAAGATGAAAATTTGAATAATCTTTTGCAAAACGGAGGTGAATTGAGCATTACAGTAGAAGAAAAAATAAATGTGCAAGACAAGGTTACAAATTTGTCTGAATATGAATTAAGCATCGAAGAAAGATTAGGCCTGATAGGAAAAGGTGTTGATCTAAGCACTCCAATGGAGGAGTCTCACAAATTAGACCAAATAAACATGAATATCAATAAGCTGGTTAGTGGAGAGGCAGTGCCACTTCCCGTAGAAAAGTTACAAACACAGGAAATAGCTTCAGTAAAGGGCTTTTTGAATAACAACATGAAAGAAGAAAGTGAGCGCTTGGAGAATGGAAATAAGTATCCTATAAATAAAGTAAATGGACATCCTGAGGAAGCAGTACAATCTCCCAGTAAAGATGAACTAACAAGAAGCACTGCAGTTGATAGCGATTCTGCTGAGCTGTCTGTTTCGAAGAGCACTGAAGATTTGTCCCCACAGAGAAGTGGTCCTGTGGTGAAATCTCACAGCATCACCAGTATGGACACAGGTGGTCTGAAAATCTATGACATGGCCAATGAGAATGGATCTCAACAGGCAAACTCAGTAGTAAAATCAGCATGTGATAGTGCAGATGGAAAAAACATAGTCCGAAGTAAATCAGCTACTCTTCTGTATGATCAGCCTTTGCAGGTTTTTCCTGGGTCGTCATCGTCATCTGATTTAGTATCTTCTACAAAAACTGTGTTCAAGTATGACTCAAATCACAATCCAGAAGGTGCTAATGTAGTGAGGGGATCAGTGACAAGTGGTGCACAGATGTTCTGTGCCCCACAATATAATATTCAGTACAGCAGCAGTGCAGCAGCAAAAGATGCCTTGTGGTCCCAGAAACAGAACACCCAAGTAGAACAAGGCAGCTTACCTCCTTCACGTCTGCTTAGGTCTGACAGTGCAGAAGCCCACAGCTATGTAAAGCACTCTGCCAATATGAATTTCTCCAATCATAACAATGTCCGAGCCAGTGCTGTGTATAACACCCATCAACGCATGGCAGGGAGACATATAGATATGTGGGCTATTCCACCAAATGATAGACTGCTCCCAGGAGCAACCAGACACACTCTTCAGAGGCAAAGCAGTGTGTCTTCTACAGCTTCTATAAATGTTGGGGATATTGGACCTTCAAGGCGGACACAGGCTGCTGAAGGGGACTATCTAACATACAGAGATTTGCATTCAATGGGAAGAGCTCCACCAGTAATGTCTGGGCAACAGAGGCCTCTTTCTGCCAGGACATACAGCATTGATGGCCCAAATGTACCCCGACCACAGAGTGCCCGGCCATCGGTGAACGAAATACCGGAAAGAACTATGTCAGTCAGTGACTTCAATTACTCACGGACTAGCCCTTCAAAGAGGTCAAACCCAAGGGTTAATTCTGAGCACTCTTTATCAGACCCTCCAGGAAAAAGTAAAGTCCCTCATGACTGGAGGGAACAGGTGCTGCGACATATTGAGGCTAAAAAGCTAGAAAAGGTAAAAATAATTTAAAAACTTTTCTACCTTTATGTTACCTGTATATGGAATAAGTTAAATACTCTTTTTTGAACTGCTTTTAGTTGCCAGTGAAAATGTGCTTTTGATACTGCCTTTAAAAGGATAAAAATGTTTGTGATGAGTATCTGAGAAACAGTCAAATGGTAAGACTGTAAATTAATCTTTTCCCTCAACGTAAAAAAACAAAGAGCCCCTGTTTTCACATCATACTTGCCAGCTTAGTCCAATTACTGTAGAAAACATTAATGTCACAGTGACCTGCTGGACTACATGGCCAGCTGTTTCAGAGCAGATAAAATTTATTGTAGCTTTGTGTTTGTATTACACTAAAATATTCCCTTATGCTTCTTGAACTTTGTGTTCTGCTTTTTTTCATTTATTTCTTCTCTTGAAGAACAAGGAAAAAAAAATCTATTTGAAAGTACAGGTCTACAGCTTTGGTTGCTTAGGAATTCGAAACCCATAATTAACATCTATTTGCTTCCAAGTCTTTTGAAGCTAGATATCTAACAGATTGTTGAATGAATATTTATTGCTGTGAGATGAGAACACTTAAAAATCTTGTTCATTTGAGGAAATCACAGGAGGTTTTGATGTAACTACAGATGAAGAACAGGATTCTTTATGTACCATAAATGCTATCAAGAATTTGAGCTGATATGTAGAGTTGAACAATTATGTATCTTCAAGGAATTTGAGTAGAGGCTGGAAGAGTGTTATCTATGCTGTCCAGCTAAACCAGTTAAAAATATAATCACAAAGTAATGGATAGAATGTCATTAACCTGATTCTGTTTCCTTCGAGGGGAAGTGAGTATAGCAGCCAAAATACATTTTGATTAGGGTAGATAGATCTTCTTTTTTATTTTCTTTTGAAAGAACAGAGTTTGGTGTGTGATTATTTTGCTACATATGTCAGTATCCATAATAGCTAACGAAGTTCAGTTGGAGATGGTTGGAAAATTGCTTTTAACTATTACTTTTCTTTGGAAATCTTATGTATTTGGAGGGGTGGTTTTGTGTGTGTTTGTTTGAAGTTGTATAACATCTGGTGATAGAAAGGGATGGGTTTTGTTTATTTTTTAAAGAAGCCTGCACAACAGCTGCATCTGTTCTTCTGTTGCAGTTTGAGTCATATACAACATAAAATATTTCAAGGCTTTCACAGTACTGTGCTGTAGTGTGGGAACCCATTGTCCTGTAAGGGGGTCACAAACATCACCATGTTCCAACCCTAGTGAAAGGGGCATTTTCCTCTCTTCCATTCCTTTCTCTTAGATTCTTTTGGATGCATGTATCAAATCTTACATGAAACAAACGAAGCAAAAATCCCAGCAATCCCTGAATTTGGAGGGAAACAAACTCCAGTGCACTTCTAATGCAACTTGTTTAGAGATCATTTATGTATCAGCTACCTTTGACACATTAGGAACAACCTTTAATACACCAGAGAGATCTGTTCAGTTACTAGCCAGGGTAGTCACCTTTACTGAAATGAAATTGATTGCCTGACTTGATTCCTTTTATATCCATCCATACTTTGTCATACTTTATAAGTAAAGGTTAGTTTTTGTTTTCTACTAGAGTTAATGTGGAATAGCTGCTGCTATTGAGATCTTAGCTGCGCATTTAATCTCAGAAGTCTGTTTTTTATGTGTGTGTTTCTTTTGTTCTGGTATTGAAGTATTTTAAAGTAGCTTTTACTTTGCAATCGGAGACTTATTTATGGGTTTAAAAGTGAATGCGGTTATAATTGTCTACTCATTATTCTCTGGGATATGACTGACTTGAAAAGAAAGATCTGAACTGTGAAAAATGTAGATATGATCCTATACAGCAGCTGGCAAATATGATAATGTGAAAATTCTAGGAATTTACTGGGTATATCTGTGTTCTTTTAAAATAATAGTTTCGGTATTTCTGTTTGTAATTAAAAATTAGCAGGGGGCCAGGAGGGGCTTAATCTAGAAACCAGACTTCTGAAATGTTTTGAAGTCTGAAAAAAATGTCAGTAATTACAGAACTCATTTAAGGAACAAGCAGTTAAGGAACAAGTTCAATTACAGAGCTCATTTAAGGAACATTTATGGGAAATTGCTTTGACAAAGTTTTCATGGATTTCAAATGCTGTTTCTTTTTTTAAAGCCTGAGACACAACACTGACAAACACAGGTATACCAAACAAAGCATTATGATGAACACTTAATTAATATATTCTTGCCTGTGGTTGTACACAGCAGTATAGGTTAACAGTATTACCTTTGCTGTGACTCCTCTGAGTCTGTTGTTGACTTTACAATTTTTATTATTTCTATCCTGTGTTTATTAGGAAGGAGGGTGTAGTGAGGGTTTGGGGCTTGGTTTTGTTGTGGGTTCAGGTTTTTTGAATCTTTTTTTCTAAGCTCCTGAAGTATTTATTTAGCTTTTATAAAATCTGGAGGGAGAGACAGAAGGGATCAACCCACTTAAATAAACATCGTCTGCTTGTTGGACAAATTGGAGAAGCTAGTTCTTGTTTATTTATTAGCCATTTTTACATGGCTTAGGTAAGAAGAAAAAAGGTTTCAAGAGTTTAATTTACATGAGGAAAGATAGAGGGTAGTTTTAAGTCCAGCAAAAATTAACAGTGGATTTCACCCAGGTAACCAGTATTTGTAATCGCTTTGACAAGATGTAAGGGGACATACACAAATCAACTAAAATTATCTCTATTATAAGACAGAGAAAAGAGTTTATTTAAATGTCAAGCTGCTCTCTAGTGGTTATATATGTGAGCTGTTGAGGGCATGCAGTCAGTACTGGCCCTTCCCAGACCTCACAGATGTAGTGCACGGGTGAGTTTTTTAGAACAGTAATATTTTCCAGCATATTTTCCTTTTTGAGTTTGACTTCCCAATTGTACTCTCTGGTATGTCATAGTAGTCTTCTGGAGTAATCTTGTTTAAAATTTTAATTTAGGAATTTCAACTAAAATGCTGCCTGTGTAAAAAGACTAGTCACACACATTCTACTGTGTGGTAGAGGAATTTCTCTTCAGTAAATCACAATAAAAACTGTCTTCCGTTATCTGCAAAGATCTATTACATTTCTATGTGCTGAGTAGGCAGAAACAGTTACTGGGCCTGACTCTGTCCTTTCCTTACATATGTATATTTTCTTTTTTTGTTGTGGATCTCTTGGGAGTTCATCAGGTGCGTGTTTGCTTTCAATTCTAATTTCATTGGAATTAAGTCCTCTGTTCTTTATCCACTTTATCTATTGTTTATAAAATGGCAGGGCTTCAGTGAAGAGGTCATAAAATCTGATTCCAACTTTTCAATTCAGAAGTCAGAATAGGTGGGTTTATTCTCAAAGTTGTCAGTATGCAGTGCCTTACTAAAAGAAAAACATCCAAGCGTTTCAGTATTGATACAGAATTGCAGTTTTAATCAAAGTTTGAAAAAGACTTCACCAAAAAAAGAGATTTTATAAACCCTTGAATAAATCTACTCTCAGCCTGCATGATCATCTTGAAGGTTACTAGAGTTAACTGAAATCTTAATTCCTGATGGACAAGCTAACACCCCTCCAAATTTAGGAAGGTTCTCCCTCTTATTGCACATCTGTCTTAGATTGTAAATATAAATCTCTATTTAGATTGTCACTATTGAGCATCTGTTTGGGTCTTTACAAGAGAACAGTGAATCTAGTGGATCTAGGGATTTTTCTAGTAAGAGAGGGTCTACTAGAGGCACTTTCAGAAGATAATTTTCTAGTCTCACCATGCATTCCTTCTATTTTTATCTGTCTTTTTGCCACTTACAGAAGATGCAGAGAGATAGGAGTCTCTGAGAGGAGCTTCCTGCAAGCAGACTTCAGGGAGTTTACTGTACAAGGCCGCTTGGCTAATCATAAGGCTATATTGAGAAGAGTTGTAAGAAGATGGTTTGAGGCACTAAGGAGCTAAGGAAAACTGGTGTTTGACCTGAAACTTAAGATGAGCAGTAAGCTCAGGTTGGATGTTTAGTAAAGCAATGATTGAATGCCAAGTACAGTCTTCCCCTCCAAAGAATGGGAAGGCCTCTGGAGACTTGTCTGGAAGCTTGAAAATTCCATTGACTAGAGAACGGGATAGGTGTAGAAGAGGAACATGAAGAAAGCTCACTATACCATTGAGTTAGAGGTTATCCAAGAGCCTTGCCCAAGAAAAGCCAACTATTGTTGGTAAATACTGTTTTCCAAGGGAGTTTCCAGTAAATGTACTAGCAGAGCATTTGTTGAGTATGAATATACAGAGGCAGGTGACTTTGATAATGAAGCTAGTTTTAATTTCACAAGATAAAGCTAGTATAAAAGAGTGAATGTCTGCCTGAGGACTAGTGAGTGTTTTCAAAATCAGATCAGTATATGTAGATTTGTGTAAGAGCTGCTGCAGTATATTAGCCAATTAAATGTGTTTTCAATGTTTAAAAAAAGTTTTTAACTGAGAAAAATTAGAAACTTTATAAAAACAAAAAAATTAGCATTTGCTGGTTTTTGATGCTTTGTGGTTTGTCTTTTGCTATGATCATATTATTTCATGGGTCTTTTTCAATAGCTTTTATTTCATTTGTCAAGTGGCACATGGAGGATTTTCCTTGTTTATTTTGTGCAGTTGTGGGTTTTTTTTGCTTTGTCCTTAAAACTGTGAAAGTCCAGGGTGGCAAGACAGTAATGCCTACTGCTTTCTTTCTGTTACCCTTGCCACTATTGCAGAGGTCAGGTTTACCAGTCAATGAAGTTCAAAACCAAACCCCTATCACTTCTGTCCTTGAGCTGGTGTTACCTGCTTGACTGCCTGCAGCAGCACAGGGGTGGCTGCCAAAGTTTCTTTCAAACCCCTTTTTCGTTACACGAGGCTGAGTCAGGTTCCTGAGTGGGCACTGGAACGCACTGCGGGTGCTGACAGCACTGCAAGGGCAACAGAACTCAGTCCAACAGCCACATCCCTAGCTTTTTATTTGTACTGTGCAAGTATAGACAATTTAATAGCTGGTAACTGGATGGGTTTCCACAGGTGTTTATCTTGACTGCTAGCTTTTCTTCCTACAACATATTTGATATGCTGCAAACTTAATGAAAACATAGACATTTTGACAAGTTGTGTACCTTTGTTTTTCCAACCCGTGAACATTTGAATGAATTTATTTACCTGTAATTTGGTATGTTACCTGCTGATTGCATGCCGATTTACAGTAAATAAAGGTAAATAGGAGTCACTGAGTCGTGTATTATACATCACAGTGGTACTATTCTTGCATGGTTTTTATCTTGCATGACAATGGAATATGTTTGTATTAGTCTATGTATAACATGTCTTGTGGTTTATGCATGCTGCACTAATCTCTGTGTTAAATCTGTCCCCTCTTTATTCAGAGCATGCTGTCTAGGTCCTTTAATTCCAATTATGCTGCAGTTAGCAGCTTTCACTATGGCAGCTCTAGGGATCTGCATGGCAGCCAGGGTAGTGTTGCCTTGAGTGTTGCAGACGGAAGAGGTTCTGGTGTGCACATTGTTCGAGTGAGTACCTACAGGAGGCTATTGCAATGTATAGAGGGGGAAAGAGCAAACTGTGAGAGGTGTCTGTAAATCGTTAGTTACCCTTTTACATACAAACAAAGCTTTCAGTAAAAAGAATATAATTTATGTGCTGGAGTTTTTCTAAAAGCATTAAATACTTTGCCTTCGCTTCATCTGCCTTAAACTTATTGCAAGGCTTTTCGATTTAATGTCATGAAGTTGAGTTTTTTAATTGGCTATTATAGGTGTTTGAACATGTGTAAAACTGTCTGGTTTCATAGTACATATGTGAGCAAGAGATTGCCATTCTGAATATAACATAGGGTGATAAAGGTTTGAACAAAATCTTATTATGCCTTTTGCCCCCTGCCCCCCCTCCCCCAAATCTGCTTATGTAAACTGTACTGTAAGATACTTTAGGCATTCAAGAAAATGAATGCTTTACTTTGCAAGAAAATGTGAGGAAATTAGTATTTAATGTAAAGCATCCTGAGTGATGTGGTACCCATAATGAGCAGGCTAAAGTCAACAGAAGACTTAACCACATGAATCCTTGAATAGGCAGTCGTTAGCTTTTGTTGACTCTTCTTTACAGCTTATTGGTGATCAAAGACACCTCTGCAGGTGATAGTTTTTGCAAGTATCCATCAATATTTTATGGGTGTGGTGTCTTGGCTAGTAAGATTTTCTACATAAACAATGTACTAGTCAATCAAAGAAGATCAAGAAAAANNAAAGAAGATCAAGAAAAATAAAACTCGTAAAATGTTTTATTCTGGGCTTCTTTTGATTTTATTTTTTTTTACTTTGAACTATATGAAGACAGTAATCTTTTACTGCTTGCTTCTGTTTAAAGCATCCCCAGGCTTCTCCAGGAGACCAATGCCAGGATGAAGTTTTCATTTCAGGACAGCAGAATTACTCATCTGCCACACTTAGTCTCAAAGATGTTCCTCCAGACAGCATGAAGAAAATAGCTGTGCAGGTAACTATCTTCATAACATCATGGGTAAGGTACAATTTTATTGTATGTTTTTTTTTTTTTAATTAGAAATATACGGTAGGATAGCAGTTGGAACTGGCACTTCTTTAAAATATAATACCCAGGTAAAGTTATGAAATAGCATTCTCTTTTTGGAAGACAAAATAGTTAACTGTATGAAGAGGCATTGTTCTTGTTTCTCATCAGCAGGAACTTTGAAAGAAGAAATTTGCAGAAAAAGATGTAATTCCAAGTGGAGGCTGGAATATGGGAGTTGATTTCAGGAAAGCAATCTGCAGCTGATTAAACCTTTTAAAGAACAGACTTGAAATCTGTAGTTATGAAATTGTGATCTTAAGCTAGCATTTGCAGGAGACATTCTGTATCCATCTCTAAGGACCATCTATACAGTCAGATCTTACTACAATGAAAATGAATGCTTGTATGTTATTAGAGAGCAGCAACTGAACTTCCATAATTTCAGCTGCATTTCTGCAGACACTGGGTAGTGGGGATTTGCATAGCTCTCCATACATGGTGGCCTATGTAAACTCTAACTCTGGCAGTGGAACAAGAAATATTTTTCCTGCCATGCTTTAGGTTTTTAGATAAGGAGTAGAAAAGTATGTAAATTGAATGCATCTGATTTGTAAATAGGCTAAAAATACACACACACACACATCTTAGTATTTCACAGAATCACTTTGACATAAAAAAACCCACAACAGCATAGATTCAGATACATGTTCAGTCACACAGCATGGTTAAAGGTTGACATTTGTACACTTCAGATATTTACACTATTGAGCGTATTTTGCTTTTGGTGTATCCTCTAACTAACTGATGGTGGCAGGCAGAAAGAACCTGTAACTCAAGACTAGCATTTTTGGAATGTGGGAATTAGATACCTAGCCTGAGTAGTCACTTGGTGTAGGCATAGTGCAAGGCATATGTGTGAGGAGGTAAAAGGCTGCCTGTGTCAACACAGAGCTGCAGAGCTCCACAGTAACTCTGAGGCTTCAGTTAAGAAACTTTATCATGTTCCAGCTTTGTCATAATTCCTCGTGAAATTATTGGAATTCACTGTATGTCTTTACAGTTGTGTACCTTACTGCTGTTTGTCACCATTTTACAAATCAGTGACAGATGAGTTAACAAAAGAATAACAAAAACATCTGATGGAAATAGCATTGCAGTTTTGATGTTAAAATCTTGAGCTTGTATCAGAAGGTTTTCTGGTACAGTGGTCACCAAAAGATGTTCAGAGAGCATATAATTTCTGTCTGATAGCTGTGTGGGATTTTAATTTTGTGTATTGGGAATTGTTATATAATCTCTGAATTTTATGTAGTAAAAGTACAAACTGTAGTAATAATACCAACCAAGTGTGAATGCTGTCTGTCACACCACTAGAAAGAAAGGGTTGGCATAACTAGTGAAAAAATTGCTAAAAGCAAAGACTGTCAAGTCTGTTCTAGTAGATTAGCAGCCCAAGTAAGTTTCACCTTTCAGATTTGTTTTCAGGAGGTCAGAGCTGATGACTGTAAAGAAAATTGAATGTAACTGTGTGCGATCCAGAAGAGTAGTTTCAGTAATGTTCCTAAAATTAAAAGCAGTCAAGTATGTGAAATATTGAAATAATAAAGGAGGAATTGAGGACTGCTGCTTATAAAATGTACGACATAAACTATTCATGTTTTATTCAGATACCGTTGACAAATGGACAAATGTGCCAGCCTCAAAGACCTCAGGCAAACTACAGCCAAATACATCATCTCCCTCCTCAATCATCAGTAGCAAGGCATCCATCTAGAGAGCAATTAATTGATTATCTGATGTTGAAAGTTGCCCACCAACCTCCCTATACCCAGTCCCAGTGTTCTCCCAGACAAAGCCACGACTTGGCAAAGCAAGAGGTAAGAATAAAATCTGTGACAATGTGGCAGCTGTCTGTCAGTGGCAGTATCTAGTAACTGAAAAAATACAAATCAGCAGTACAGTTTAGAGTACTTTGCATCTATTCATTGCTGTCCAGAATGGTTCAAAAACCTGCAAATGCAGAAATGTGCATCCATTAAAAAAAAATATGAAAAAAGCGTGAGCATCCTATGCAGGCCTGGCAACCATCCTCCCTATTTCTGATGGACAGATGTGGGTAAGAAGTATTGATACAATTTAGTGGCTCTCATTGTGGCAAGATTCTTTCTGTTCTTGAACACAGGATGTGTCCTTTGTATTGTTTTTGCTTTTTGAGTAAATACTGAGAACTGTGTTTTCATTCTGTGCTAGAATAAGAATGTCAACTTTTTAAGTTTTCTTAAGAGAAAGGAAGGACAGTGTTGGCTGTGTAGAACTTAGGAGTGAAAGTGGGAACAAAGTTTGAATTTTAAATTCAGCTAGCAGCAGCAAAGAAATAGGAAGACCACGTTCTTTCATAGGAACGTGGTTTTGCTGGGGGCATTAAATTAATTTACATAATAGCTAAATATATCTAACGATATATACATAACAGTATACATAATATATTGAATTTAAAGCCCACATGAGCTATGATTTAAATAATAATGTATACCAGATACTCCAGTGATACTGGAGTAAAACATGTACAGTGATACACGATGTTGTTGTATTGAAATCTTGTCCTGAGTTAATATTCTGAGATACAACACTTAAGCTGTGAAAAATGTTTGAGTTTTTTCCTTTTAAAATTTTTGTTCACCTGAATTCCTTAGTAATAATTTCATTCCAGTAGCTTTGAATGCAGATTTTCAGCCAGTCTGTCTAACTTTGTTTGTAACTACTTAGATTCGAGTGAGAATTGACAAGGATCCAGAACTTGGGTTTAGTATATCAGGAGGAGTTGGTGGTAGAGGGAATCCATTCAGACCAGAAGATGATGTGAGTATTTTATATTAATGCATCTTAAACATTATTAATCAGAATGATTTTCTATCATTTAGTAAAGGAGGTGGGGGAGTATATATACTCCTCAAACCACTGAGCTCCAAGACTGGAGGGCAGAAACTGGGGGCATGGCGGTAGGTGACCACAGTGGTCACAGAGGACTATTCTAGCTGGGTGGTGCTTGTGCTGTTGCAGATACATCGGTCAGCAGATTTGAGATACAGAATTACGGAGTTTACCGTTAGGAAGCCTCTTGAAAGAGAACAGGATTTAGCCTACAGCCTTATTTCTGGTGGCTGATAATTCATCTTGACATACACATCTGCCAAATTAAACAAAGGCAGATCAGAATTTGCCCTTCAGTACTCCTTTAAAGGCAGTTCTCCTGGATTTATTGTGTTCTGTTCTACCTAGGATAGAAAATTTAAATACAGTTTTGAATTAAATCTATTTCATGCTACCCTACTATTCATGCAAGAAGTTGTCTAAAATGCTTTCCACCTCTGTTTTTCAAGGGTATATTTGTAACCAGAGTGCAACCAGACGGACCAGCATCTAAGTTGTTGCAGCCCGGGGATAAAATAATTCAGGTACTGTGGTCATCCAATTAGCTGACTTGTGTAATACACCAGTTCATTTTTACTGTGCACCTTTACTAAGAGCAGAATCTTTAGTTTTCAGATAGATTATCAATGTCTTTTCCAGAAGCATTCTTACATTCTGGGGTAATGCTTTTAATTTTCTTCCATCCAACATAAGGATAGGTGATACAGCCTAAACCATTAATCATTCAGATGACTTTTTGAAACTCTGAATACTTTTCACACCTTTAAAGACAGAAAAACTGTTATTCAAGATGGAATACGAGCATTTAACTGGGCTTTACTATCATTCAGTTACTTAAGTTGCAGTCATTCACATGCAGTTTTCTGAAAAATGTGTTGTCTGGACACCAGTAGTTGCACCTCACAGCCCTTCTCCCCACCACACCTGGCTGTCACACCCCCTCCATGCTGCAGCTCCTGCCAGCCTTGCTGGCTTTCCCCTGGCTGACAGGCTGGGCATACGGAAGGGCTGGCAGAAACTGCTCTTGGCTGTCTGATACCTGCCTGGTCACAGCATGTACCTCCTGGCTGTCCCATCTGCTGCAGGCAAGCCAAGTAGGTTACTTCAGGAGCCCATGGCTTCTGGGATGCAGCCATGCAGTTCCTTTTCTGTAGAAGGTCAGTACCTTCTGTATCAGGTTTGTTTGAACTTGTTTAATGAGCTCATAAACTGTCTGTGGATGGGTCAAAGAAATGTACAAGGCAGTGTTTAACATCTCTGTCAGTGACATGGACACTGGGATCAAGTGCATCCTCAGAACGTTTGCCAATGAGACCAAGCTGTGTGGTGTAGTTGACAAGCTGGAGGGAAGGGATACCATCCAGAAACCTTGATTGGCTGGAGAGGTGGCCCATGGGAACCACATGAAGTTCAGTAAGGCCAAGTGCAAGTTCCTGCACATGGGTCAGGGCAATCCCAAGCACAACTACAGGCTGGGCAGAGAAGAGACTGAGAGGAGCCCTGAGGAGAAGAACTTGCTGGCACTGGTGGGCAAGAAGCTCAACATGAGCCAGCAATGTGCACTTGCAGCCCAGAAAGCCAACTATAGCCTGGGCTGCATCAAAAGCAGCGTGGCCAGCAGGTCAAGGGAGGTGATTCTGCCTCTCTACACTGCTCTTGTGAGACCTCACCTGGAGTGCTGTGTCCAGTCCAGCTCTTGGGTCCCCAGTACAAGAAGGACATGGAGCTGTTGGAGCAAGTCCAGAGCAGGACCATGAAGATGATGAGAGGGCTGGAACACCTCTCCTGGGAAGACAGACTGAAAGAATTGGGCTTTTCAGCATGGAAAAGGCTCCAGGGAAACCTAATAGCAGCCTGCTAGTATCTAAATGGGACCTACAGGAAAGCTCGAGAGGGACTGCTTACAAGGGCATGGAGTGACAGGACAAGGGGTAATAGCCATGAACTGAAGGAAGGTAGATTTATATGAGATAGGAGGGAGACATTCTTCTTCTGAGGGTGGTGAGACACTGGAAGATGTTTTCCAGAGCAGCTGTGGCTGCCCCCTCCCTGGCAGTGTTCAAGGCCAGGTTGGATGGGGCTTTGGGCAACCTGATCTAGTGGAGGAGGGTGTCCCTCCCCATGGCAGAGGGGTTGAAGCTAGGTGATCTTTGAGGTTCCTTCTAACACAAACTGTTTTATGATACATTCTGATTTATATAAGCTTTACTTCCTTAAAGAAACTCTTAACAGGACCAACTGAAAAGTTTTGTAGTCATCCTTGAACAAGATCCATTTGATCTTGGTTAAAAATTACTAATTACTCACCTTATTACTTGTTTGAGCATGTTGAGTTGACTACTGCATTTTTGGTTTTCTGAAAACAAAAGCAAAAAATTCAGCAGTACCTCAGTTAAGCTGCAATGTTATGTGAACAGTCTAAGACAAAGCCAAACTGATAACACAGCCTAATCCTTCAAATTAAATATAAAGCCAAAAAGCACACAAGAAAACCAAACTGAGATTAAGTTGTTCCAACTTAAAACGGCTTGGTTTTGAGCACAGTAAATAATGCTTTACTTGTTCAGGTCTTCCTAACAGGGGCAAGAAAGGTCCTAGTTCCACTGATGTACATGGCTTTCAGGGTTGGGGGTAATCTTCCAAGACACCATAGGTGGTGTGTTTAACAAAATGCATGTTAAAGTTTTGAAAACACTGGCACTGTATTTGTTACTTACAGAGTGGAACATGAGTGAAACGTGCCTTTTGTTTGGATGGCTTATTCCTGACTTTATGGGATTTTGTTTGTGTGGCATCTACAATGAAGTTTTCTTCCTTGGGTTTTGCTTTCTGTTTATCCAGGAATTGCTAATTTGAAATAGAGCTGAAGGAGAAGTTCCATTTGCATGCTTAGTGAATTACAGGCTGGTTTATTTCTCCTAAGAAACTTTTGTGTGTGTGTAACAGCACATTCTATCTACCTGTGGTTATCACAGTGATGATGTAATGACAGTCCTGCTCTGTCTTGTTGCTGCTTAGACAACTTCTGCAGCTCTTGACTGAATACTGTTTCAAAATTCCTTTCCTATGTTCAATTTTGCAACATTCTCTGTAAAGCATGCAGTGGGTGTGCATGTTCAGTCACCTGTCTGACACACATGTCTAATGAAATACTCCACAGGACCAGTGGCTAGATAATTGCATGTAAGTCTGAGTCGGTCAGAGGTGGGACATTCTGTACAGGCGACGATTTGGAAGGTTTATTGCTGCTTTTGCTGTCTGAACAGACTATAGGTAAATCTTTCTCTGCAACCCTAAATGGAGTTTAAAACCACTGCCTTTCCATCAGAGGATTCAGCTGGTAGCAGCAGCAGCAACTGTTGCAGATAAGGAACCGCAACTCCAGTGCGGCACAGCTAAGGCGCAGAGTGCATGACCAGTTCTCTCTGCCACCACATAAGGGGGAGTTGCTCAGGGAGAACAGTGGGATGCACAGCTGGAAGCAGTAGTGGTTCAAGCTGGATCAATCTGTCATTCTGCAAGATTTTATCTCCCAGACTGGACATGAATTTGCAGCAGTACACCCTGAGAAACTGAACTGTAGCCGTGTTTTCCTTGTCTTGTGCAGGTCACTCAGGCTTGCTTGCATTTGCCAAGCCAAACCTGTCCAAAGAATGAGAAAATTGTTTAAATTCATAGGAAAACTCAAGCTGAGGGTGACCCCTAAAATGGGTCCCAGCACCCTTAATGTTTTCTGTCCTCAATAGCTTTAATTTATCACAAAATACCATTTCTGATATTCCAGTACTTAAACCAAGATGTATGGTTTGTACCACATTTGGGGTTTTTTTGGCATGGCTGTATTAAGGCAGATGAAGCAAATGTCTGATGTTAGCACTTCAAAGTTCAGTTTTCTCTTTTGTGATTTGCAATTATAATAATTATGATTATTATTTGGGGCAAAATTCTTCCAAGTCTAATAGAGATTAACTTCTCGTAGTGTAGAGGTACATGTTCAGCCCATGTCAACAATGTAACCTGCAAATCTGCAGGGCTTTATTCTCTGCCTTTATATGGAATTCAGTTATTTTAGACCTTAAAGCTTAAATAAACTAACATGAAATGAGAGACGTGTTTCATGAACGTGGCATATAAGACTCATCATTTTCTATTTCAAATATTTCTTTTTAGGCTAATGGATACAGTTTCATCAATATTGATCATGGACAAGCAGTATCGTTGCTAAAGACTTTTCAGAATGCAGTGGAACTCATCATTGTGCGAGAAGTTTCTTCATAAATACTGTGGACTGGGGGAAAGAGCCAGCAGGTTTCATTGAAGGACTTATGGGAAACTGAATATTTTGCCTATTTTTATACAAGAAAGGAACTTGAAAAGAATTATGATCAAAATTTGTACAGGAAATACTGGACTTGTGGTTAAATGGGGAAAAACCACTGTACAGAACATACAGGAAATCATTTCGGAAATGCATATGGTGAATAAACTTGTTTTTAAGCATTACAGCAACTTAAGGATCACTCCTCCGAGAACAGACCTGTGTTGTTTTTTTGTACAGATGGTAGGTTTATTTTTGGATAATTCATACACATTACTAAACTTAGTGCAAGGCTTTGCAAAGCCTCAGTTGTAGCCAATGGACAGATGGCAGGGCTGTCTGTCCTGTAGCTGTTTATTGCCTTTATTTTTATTCACCAGATATTAATGTGTTACGCTGAAACCACTTCCGTAGATATGAAAAGGGGATATAAAATGTTGGCTTTGCTTATGTGCACATTGTATAGACGAATGGGTAGATGGAAGGTGGTGCTGGTTGGGCAGGAGGAAGTTCAGGCAAAACAACTATCTGCTATCCGAGTCTGGAATCGGGAAGACGAAAAAGTGTTTAGTTTTGGACTGTACGTCTACCAATAGCAAACGCAATAAAAGCTTAATGGTGTTTTTTAGGAAGGCTGTAACTACAAAATTGTGATACTCTACAGGATTTGTTCTTAATGTAGTCATTGAATATTCACTTGCCACACGTGATTCATGTTTAGTTCGGTTGTCTCGCATACGTAATTTTTTCAACCGTGCTGTAGAAATGTGCCCAGAGGTTCTTCTCTGCCGTGGAAATCCCCAATTTTGTGCAAATGGTAATACTTTTATCTTTATAAAAAGTACTCCGTTTTACCTTAACAGCTTTTCAAAATGAAACTGAAATGGCCAGTTTTTACGGTTGTTGCCTGTAATGAATATTTAAACACACGCAGAGTAAATCATGCGGGAAAGGTTAGAAAGACATCTTGATTTTATTTGGCCTTTGCATTGCCTCGTTAATCAAAAAGGAAACCATACGCATGGAGCTAGGTAACCAAAGCAAGTTTGTGAAACTTTGAACAGTGATGGAGAGCTGCTGTGGTGAGATGGAGAGCAAAGGGAGGGCGTACGTACAACCCACCAGTTCGTAATGATGTTTATTAAAGGGCTGTTCCTACAGGTAACATTAAATGTGAACTAGACACTTCAGAGTCATTAAAGGGTTTCTAACTATATTAATGTAATAGTGATTTACCACAGGCTGCCTTTGTTCCTTATTACTGTATAAAATATTCAATTATGCTTCTATTAATTTTGTTTACCAGAAACATTAACTTCATTTCTCTCTTTCTCCTTTGTAATTGAATATAGACTGCATAATCTGCAGTGATAATTAATACACGGTTGTTATGGACCAGGGAAAAGTGCCATAGAAGACCAATAACTGTTTTTAATCAGGGCTAATGATGAGCCTGTCATTGGAGCAATATTCAGTTATTGCAGTTCATTTCTAATCACATGTAAGTCGGTAGCTGGAGACAGGTATGAGTTGCTTTTTTTCAACCCACGTGTACAAAAGTAAATGCTTTTATTAAAGCTAGCAAAAAAACACACCAGCTTCCTATAGTCTTGGGACAATGAGCTGGAAAAAAGGGGGATTATACATAGCTAGCGTTAATACACAGGCAGTACTTTTAAAATAAGTGAACTCCAATATTATTGCACTTCTTTCAAAGATGTTAACTATTGCTTATTGTACTGTGTATAGTTCTAATATTTGAATTGAAACCCTTTAACAACTCTTTGTATATTTTAACTCTTTTTAGTTGGTTTTCAGTAATATTTACATAGAAAAATGATTTTTTTGATATATTAGCAGAAATGTGCTGTATTTTGATAAAATTCACTTATTTTCTGTGTGCTGTTAATCTTCAGAGAAAAGAATGAGAAACATGGCTATATAATGGCAGGCTTCAGTGTTCCCCTTCTAAGATGTCTTTTGTCGTCGCTTAGTTTCTATTTTTTTATCGAAAGTGCAAAATGTTCACATCACATGTTCATTACTTCTAATCATGTTATTTGTATCACATACTGCCTTTTAAAGGGAATGCATAGAGACAAGTCCTAAATTACCTTGGTCTTCTACATAACCTGTACCTTTGGGAAGGGAAAAGTCCAAAAAGCAGAACTGATTCTTTACTGATCTTGGACTGACTTTGTATACATTTTGCAGTACATTTAAATATATCACTGAGGAGTTATACTGTATTGTGTTTTGCTTTAATGGTAACAGAAGTTTTAAATGTTGTTGTGTCACTTAATTTTCAGATCTATGTATCACAGGAAAATTCTACCAAAAACTGTTCGGCTATGGTAGAACTTTAGAAGTAGAGATTTATAGGAAGAAGTTTAGTACTTCTTGTGGGGATACTTCGCCAAAGCTTGTCTTCAATAAATTAGCAAATTAATAATCTAATAAAACATGGATTATGATGATTTTAACTCAGCAAATGTCAGAGTTTTCAGTGGATTGAAATGTGTTTGTTCCTTCGGTGTCTGTGTGTAAAGGTAAACACGTGTCAAACTAGAGGATTTCTCAGAGTGTGGGAGAGAGGTGTCTCCTGAACTGGTCCAGCCAGGAGAGACAATATCAGCACTTTCATTTTGAATGCATCTTAAACTACATTTTGAATAGAATAAAAACCATCAGCAGCCTAAGTTGTTCAGCATGGCAGTGAGTTGATGCGAACTCTTAATTCTTTCTATTCTTAATAGTTCATTAAAGAATCAGTTCAACTGATGTAATGAAAAGATGAAGTCTCCCACATATTTATTATGTAAATAAATTTTAGTTCCATTTTTGGACTGGAGTGAAAAAGTTGTGTATATACTTGAAAGCATTCTATGAACACAAGCATAGCAATAAACAACACACAGAAATCAAACCTTTTTAATTATTTTGGATTTGTTTAGAAACACTCCCTTGTCACAGCTACAAAATGTTTCTATTGATCAGCATTTACTCAACATTCCAAATTTTTGTATATAATTAGATTGTTTTGAGGTAAGACATGGAGAATAGATAATAAACTAATGCTCTTTAAAGATGTGTGTTAATTGACTCATTTAAGTTATAGGAAATTCTCCATAACACCATTTTATTCATTAGTAGTTTCTGCAGACCTGAATAAGCCATCAGTAGGCATTAGTAAAGTTGTAGTGGTGTTTCTGGCCCTGTGCACCTCATTGCCCTGGAGCCAGCTCTAGGTGACATCATTGCCAGGCTGGGTTACTTACGATAAGGAAGTACTTTTGTGAGTAAATCCCGTCGTGCAATGAAATCAGCTTCAGGCAGCCCATGGCTTCTCCCTTTTGGAGGGATGAGTGGTCTTCATCTGATTCACACCGAGCGGTTTCAGTAGCAGAGAGGAGTGATCAGTCAAGGAGAGCATCTCAGGAAGGCTCTGGTGAGATGTAGGAGGGTTATGTGGCAAAGAAAGGGAAGAGCTAGGCATGGAATGTCACCAGACAGGTAAATGCCGGTTTACATCCAGTTTCTTGGAAACCACCTGATAAGACGACCAGTTTGTGTCACTGCCTCTCCTTGTGTGTGTGGATCTGGCAGATCAGTGTAACTTAGTACTTGACTTCCTGCTTCCATGACAGAGAAGAGTGATTCTTATGGTAACAGGTTACAGCCCTGGTGGCTCTGGAGCACAGGTCCCTCCTTAAGGTTTTCTGTATCTGCTCCCTACTTGGGCTTTGAAATTTTCCCCCCTTTCATTACTTTTTTTCATGAGCTCTCTTTTTTGAGACCTTTTTGTTGTCTTTCCTGCCGTTTTTGTTTCAGACTTCGAGCCACTTCTTTCCAGTTTCACAGGTACCACTTGTTAGGTCTGCCTCATGCCCGTGCCAGAGCCTTTGGGCTCCTTCATAACACAGCGGTTTACTTTTCATCAGGCACCTGAGAATGCTGGGTCTGCCTTGTGCTCCCCTGACTGGATGCCCTTTTTCAGAGAGAAGCTATTTCTGTGGTCTTGTTTCTGCTGCATTGGATTAAATTCAATTCTGGAATGTGTCCAGAAGATCCTGTTGCAGCATCAGTGAGACTCCCTTGACACTGGGGTTCTGCTGCACCAGACGTTGCAGCCGCACTGTAAAATTGCCCCCCCTCTACAACAGTTGTTACATGAAAAACTGAAGTAGCCAAAGTAAGAGAAGTGAAAATTTCCATTTAAGATCATACACTGGTCAACTGAAGTCAGCACGAAAAAAAACCCTCAGATCTGATGATTGTTGGGTCAGGGCCTTGCTTAAGCAATAGCCTGCCTATGGTCCTGCCCCATTGAGGAATTCTTGGCTGAAGTGTCCAAAATGTGGCTAGAAATTATTTGTTGCAGTGTCCCAATCCATCCTGGCCCGTTCCACTCTGTAAGTGGAACCATACTTTGTTACAGACAGGGACGCTACTTCAGTACATTTTTCCCCTTGGCAGGTATTAGGAAACAACAAACACAAGGATCTAAGAAGAAGAAACATCGTTCCTAAAATCTTCCTTTATTCAGTTGTTGCTACCTGGCTGGATATAGCTGTTCTTAGGACGTACTTTTTTTCAAGTTGCAGTATCAAACAAATTCTGCTTTTCTGTCATCAAGAACTACCTTTCCTGGCCACCCACCTGAGTAAGTAAAATCTAAGAGTTTCTGAGCGCCTCAGAATAGATGACTTGTTCTGAATGGCCTTACATAGAAAATTAATCAGTGCTACAGCATTCTGTATAGGTTGCATTTAAAAAGATAAATCTGTATCTGCCCTCCAGAAACAGATGTTGAAACATCTGTTACACCAGAACAAGTATACTTCTTGGAATAAACCGTTCCTCTTACTAAGAAAACTGCAAGTATTTCAGAAGATTGGGGTGGTCTTTTTGTGTCAGAGGCATCTTCATTAGCAGCTGACACTGTATCTAAAAAGCTCATCGTTAGTTACAGGCTTTGGTTCTTTTGAAAACACTGAGTCCAAGTGTTTTCATCTGCCCTGCCAGATGAAAAAACAGACAAGTCATGACTGCAGTAACTGATCTAATTTAAATAGCTCGATGTGGGTAACTCCTGGCTTTTTTTCTTCCTTGGTCTCCTAAGTTTGCACATTGTTTCATTGTTCCCTGAATACTTCTCATGCAAAAATTGCTCTACCTGTGACAGGACTATATCAAATAATGCTGGCCCAAAGTGTCTCTCTGCCATGGGAGAATCTTGGGTCACAGAAGTTGCTCTATTTCTGGTTGTTTTCTGGGGCTTTTTGGTGGTTTTTGTCACGGTTTCCAAGAGGATAGGCATGCAAGCTTCTGAACACTTAAGTTCCTAAACTGCCTCAACATGAGCAGGACCAATTCTTCCTTTAAACAATTAGCCAACACCAAATGAAGGTTAAGTTGTGCCTTACAACTCAGATATGAAAGTAAACATCCAGAAAGAAAACCTTACCTTATGCTACAGCAGGCGATTTTGGAAAAACATAAAAGATGATGTAGACTAAAGAAAACTACTGATGACTGTTGGCAGGGAAAGGAAGCTTTTGTAACGGTTAGCCTAAGACAAAAAGCCCCTAGAAACTCTTAAAAATTCATTTCTATCACATTTCTCATTATATTGCTGTCACTGTGGCTTATTTTTAAGAGATAAACCTTTCTACAGCTACTTGTGCTATTCGTTCAGTAGTCAGGGCTTTGAGGTTGTGCAGGGGAGGTGCGCACACAGTGCCTGCACAATGTGTGTTACAATACTGAAGATACTTTTCATTTCTAGACCCATTTTTTAAAGCAACATCTAGAGTTGATGTGATTACCTCACTGTGTGACTTCCTAAGCTACTGCATCACCACTACCACTTAGAGGAGTGGATCCCATCTTTCCCAGCAGACATTCATCCTCAAAGAGGACTGGCTGGTGACAGAAACTAAATCCGCGTCACTGACCCCAGCTCTGTACCCAGATGTTGCTGCTCAGTACTAGTCCCTTCGTCCTCATGCCCTCTCCCCCCTGAGAGCTGCACTGGGGAGAAGAGCACCTGGTATCCCACATCCCTGAGTATTTCCTGGGGACAATGGATGGATCCTATCCTGGCTGCCCTGGAGGTCTCACTGGTGCCCATCCATGTAGGAGAATGCACGGGGTTGTAGTCAGAGGGCTGGACAAACTTTGGCAGTCTGTCCACAGCATCCTGGTTCTGGATCACCAGCAAGCACCAAACTGCTGTAGCCAGCAGGTCTGCTCAGCAGGTCGATGCCTCTGCCCCCCTGTCCTGGTTTCAGCTAGGACAGAGTTAATATCCACAAGAAGCCAGCACAGGTGAACTGAGCTGGCCAAGGGGTATCCATACCATGTGACACCACACTCCCCATGGGAACACGGCTGAGCATCCAGGCAGTCCCCAGGTGGGTAAATAGCCTTGTGTTATCACCACTGTGTTGTATATTCTAAGTCCTATTACTTCCCTCACGCTATGCTGTCCCAGTGACCTGACCTTATCCCAGCTCACTCAGTTTGCCTTTGTCTCCCCATTCTCCTCCTCATCCCACCAAGGGGGGGGTGAGCAGCCAGGTGGTGCTCAGCTGCTGGCTGGGGCTAAACCACAGCAGTCCCTCTGTGAGGAGCCAGGTACCACATCGCCCACTGTTTCCTCCGAGTGGTCTGGCATGGCTGAGGGTCAGCCTGTCCAGATGCTCTGCTTGAAAGCACCTCAGCTCCTCCTGAGCTTTGAGGGCAGTGAACCACAGGTGGAGCAGACGCCCTACACATGGTGCCAGGAGACACCAGCTTCCAGCCATTACCTTCCACTGATTTTCCATTTGTGGTTTTGCTAGCAACAGACTGCTCAGGGCTGTGCTGCGGAGGGGGCCCAAGGCTCTTGAAGCTGTAGAGTCTGTGAGGAGATCCCATCTCTCTCTGATGCCATGCAGCCTGCCAATTTCCATAACCCCCCTGCTTAGTAGCACAGCTCCTGCAGGAAAGGTGCAGGAGAGGCCCCAGGCACTGCCTCTGACCCACCAAGCTCTGACACAGGCCCATTCCTAGCCCCAGCTGAGAGAGGGAGCATCACCCTCCTGATGCAGGGGCAGCTGCAACGAAGGCCCCAGGCACCCTGCATTGAAGGCTGCTGACTATGATGGCTAGAAGCTGCTTTGGCTTCCTTTGCCATGTACCTGGCAGTAGACAGCACCCTCAAGTTTCTCAGAGGGTTCCCCAGAGTCCCCGCTTCCATAGCTGTCTGAGAGCCTCGTTTCAAGGACAGCATCGCCCCTCCCTGCAGCACAGCCCCTCTTCTCTGTTTCATTCTTTGATTTACAGTTCTCTGCCTTTTTGTGTTTGCTTTTCCTGATGCTGTCTGCAAGAACATGCCTCATATTTCCGTACTGCAATTTGAACTACTCCTTTGTGTTAAGGGTAAGAATTAAGTATAGGAAAAGAAGCAGCTGTTTGGCCTAAAGGAAAACATGAAATAACCATTACAACCTGCATGTTCCACTTGTACATCAGAAACACTCTGCACAGGATTTTGGGTATTTTGAAAGTAGGCTGCAATTACCCCACTTAAGGGAAAATTCTATTGAGTAGCGATGGATGAACATTGCTGAGGTGTGAAAGATGCAGTTAACACAGAGCATGTCAGAGCAATGAAACCTTTGGCCAGTCACATTTATATGGTGTGCTGTTTTGACCCTGGCCGGAGGCCAGACACCCA
>VZTU01030482.1:0-15221 GCA_013400835.1 Zapornia atra
CTCTTCTCCAGCAGGTCACACCCCGCCTGTACTTATTAGTAGTACTTAAAATTGGACGGTTATTCCTCCCCAGGTGCAAGACTTTACTCTTGTTCTTGTTGAATTTCATTAGGTTTCTTACTACCCAGCTTTCCAGCCTGTCCAGGTCTGGCTTGATGGCAGCGCAGTGTTCCTGCGTGTCAGCCACTCCTCCCAGCTTTGTATCATCGGTGTACTTGCTGAGGGTGGATGCTATTCCCTCATCAAGGTCGTCAATGAAGATATTAAACGGGACTGGACCCAACACCAAGCCCTGGGTAACACCGCTAGTCACAGGCCTCCATTCAGATTCACTGAATGTGTTTAGTGTCACTTTATGACACAAAAAGTGCTGAGTGTATCAGGGGTTCAATTATAATACAATATCTGACTTCATAAGGAGTAACATAGTCTCTTTGGATTTACATTTTCCTTTAGCTGCTGGTCCATCCAACCACTCTTAGACACGTGATTCTTGATTTTTCCAGGAGTACGTCCAGAACAAACCTGAAAGGCTAATCTAGGAAGCAAAGTTATCTCATGATTTTCAGTCTTGACAAATTTCTGCCACAAATTAAAATGTTAGATTGCTAATAATTGTTTGCTTCTTCTCAGTCTACATTTTCATCATAGAAAATAGAAACTTCATGCTTTGTTTTAGCATAAAATTCACTGATAATTCTAAAAATTGTTTTAAATTAAAATGTATTAAATTAACATACCTCTTTCTATCAGCCAATCCAAATTTTAAGAATATTTTCCAAGGACATTTAAATTTCATAAAAATTAAAATGAGTATCAGACTGTATTTATCTTTTTTACCTTGGTTCTCCAATTTTGTTTATTCTCCCATACATCTTCCTTGTGCGTAAAAACACTTTGGTAATAATGCAGAGTTGTGGTTTTGGTTTTTTTTAAATACTGAATTTCACATCTTTTATTTACTGCTTCAAGGTTTCTCTGACTGCATGCATTTTCATGTCGGTTTCTTTTGTATAAGCAAACCTTTAAAATGAAATAAAATAAATACTAACAGGAAAACACTTTTAAATGTGGAGATAGTCTGCATTGCACATGTTTAATATCACTATGTTTTACAAAACGGAACTATTTTCTTCAACCCAAAATATAGGTAGTTTTCATACAGTCTTACCTCACAAAGGGTGTTAAATGACCACAGATGTACTGTCTACTTATGTAAAGATGCCCTTTCTGTGTCAGTTTTAAGAGGTACTTTAATATAATTTTATATGCCAAATTCTACAAAAAAAAGAAAAAAAAAGCGAATCAAGAAAACATCTTCTATGGTCTTTTGTGTGTTTCATGTCCATACATTATAAATTTCATTTCAGACAAGTGCAGAATCAAACAACATACCCTGTTTCTTCTTTTTAACATACGCTTTTAAAGATTACAAGAGAAAAATTAAGAGCTCAAACTGATTGATCACAGGAAACTAATATGTAAGTAAGTGCAGTCTGCATTTCGTTTGCCTCTGATCCTTACATCAGTGAGTAGCAGACGAGTCCAGAGAGAGGTCTGGAGCCAAAGCTACTGAAAAGGGAACAAGGTCAAAGAGACATTGGAGACTAGGGCACCCATAAAGCAGATCCAAGGCCCACAAAGCAGATCCAAGGCCCACACAGAAAACAAGACCGGTGACAGAGGTAAGGATAGGTACACTCACAAGAAAGCTCTTCAACAAGCCAGATGTCGAAGCCTGAGCTGAAATGGAGCCTAGGTGAGGGCACCTGGTAAGGATTATCAGGACAATTAAAGTCTGCTTGTGCCCTCAAGGCCCTGACAACTGAAGAGAACTATATGTAAGAGAGACAGAAAAAAATTGGGAGTGTCATGACTTCTCTCCAAACCTCTAATTAAGATGGTTTAGATATGCCTGTGCACTCAAATAAAGGTAATAATCACTGGCCAAAACTAAACTGAACAATTCGTAATTTCCATTTATACTTCATATCATGTTTTACCAAGGACTTTTCTAAAAAAACAATTTTTTTAAGCTTTACATTGTACACTACAAGAACAAAGGTGCCAAGTCAGTGATCTACGGAATAAAATTTGGATGTGATCCAGATGTGAACAAAGAGTGAAATAGTTTGAATGGGTTGATGCCCTTATTCCAGAAAATGACTAATTTATAGACAAAAGGCATGTGAGTCAAAACATTTTTTTCCTATGATTGTCAACTGGCATATTTTAAAATACTGTACTACCAGACAGCAGTGGACCTGTGTCAACATAGACCATCTGAAAACCTGATCCAGTATAATCATATTTCATAAACATTATAATTCATTTCAGAATATTGAATTTCTTAAACTAATGTTTAAAAAGAGAATATGTGAAGCATCTGAGCTGTGCAATATTTAGTCTTAGCACAAAGAAATGTCTTAAAAGATTAACTATCCCACTCTAGCTATTACATTTTTGAAATATTCACCTTTTTCTGCTGAAATCATTGCATGAAAATGCTTTAGAAGGTAGTCAAGAAAAGAAACTGTAGAAATGTAGCCTGTACATGAAGTGTATTACTTTTTCAATAGTAGAAGCCAGTAGAAGTATTTGAATTGTTAAACAGATTTTTCCCAGCCATTAGTATTCATCCGTTTTCTGAGAGCAGGTTATTCTCCAGTGGGAGATAATAGAGCTTTTTACTTTCATATATCATTAAATGTTAGAATGCAGTGGAATAATTTAGCCATTCAGAATACAGTAATGCTGTGGAATTGTTGACCTATTACTACGAAGTGATTTCCTAGGAATAAGGTTCACTTTTCATTATTTGAATAAAGGAATCTGACATGAAAAACAGCAGCCTGTTCTTCCTGTTCATGTAAAGGAAATGTTTGGATTCAATGGCTAGGGGTAAAGAGAGGAGTCAGAAGACTCAAATTACATGTTTGACACTAGCTACTTAGCTTTGGAAGACAAGCTTGTTAACATGTAAATAAGCAGCCACTGCGGATCAGCGATATTACTGGCCTTAGAGAAGAGCTCCTGATATAAGGCAGTTCTCATTATGTCTTTATTCTATTGAAAAACTGATCACATTATGATCTCATGAAAATAAAGGTGGCAGGAATGAACCTGAAAGCTACACCACACCTTTAGTAGGAGCTTCATATTGCCAATCTCCTTTGATCATTATTGATGTCTATGTAGTAATAATGCAGGGTCAACTTCTGCAATAGCTGACAGTATGCTATCAATAAGAAATGGAATAAACACATATGGTTTATGAAGTAAAGATTTCCTTATGCTCCTGTCTGCTCAAACAGGAACCCACTAGCTTTTAAAAGTCAAAACTGGTTCATATAAAAATTGTGTAAAAAAAAAAAAAGAAGCATTGTAGTTTGTTTCCATTTCACTTAGTTCAAAACAAATCTTCTTTAGTGATCAGATTTACTTTTAAAATTAATTCCTTTCAAATTCACACACACATTAGCCAATTCATAGATAAATCCATCAGTGTTGTCTTATTTGATTATAAAGTTAATCCAAAGATAAATTTGCACAGACAGGTACAAATCATACTCAGTTTGACAGAATTTAGATCTAATTCTGTCTCCAATTTACATCCCAGGCTTAATTGCTCAGCACAAAGTCTACATTGTTCAAATCAAACTGAGATATTTTCTGATCAGTAGTGGGGATGTATGTAACAGACACCTTCATCCATGGGTATTTTGTGATGGATGCTGAGGTACGTGGAAAACCCAAACTGAAATGGGTTCCTGACAGTAATTGCATCCCATGCTGGTTCCCATGCAGAAGCAGCTTTTCAGATGATAACTGTGGCCCATGAAGGATCTAGGCTGGAGCAGTGTTTTCCTGAAGGACTGTAGGCCATGAAGAGGGCCCATGCTTGAGCTGGGGAAAGGTTTAAGGAGGAAGGAGCAGCAGAAAGCAACTATTGGCTGACCATAACCTCCCATTCTTCATCCTCTTTCGTTGTTTGGTAGGAAGGAGGTAGAGGAGTTGCCAGTAAGAGTGAAGTACAGCCTAAGAAGTTTACAGAGGGAAGGCAATTTTAGCTTTTATCTTTGTTTCTTACCATCCAACTCTACGTTTAACTGGCAATAAATTAAACATCCCCCATGGCAGGATGGGAGGAGAATGGGGAAACAAAGGCAGACATCGTGGGTAGGCATAAAGACAGTATACTGGGACAGCAAAGGGAGGGAGAAATAACAACAGGATTTATAACAAATTATACTAAACTGGTGATACACAATACAGTTTCTCACTGAACTGCAAAACTCAGACCATACAGCTCAGAGACATCCTGAAGCCAGAGCGTCCCCAAACCACACATCCTGGGGCCATGTACTCCTCCCCTACTACCCCACTGTTATACTGAGAATGATGTCATTGATATGAAATACCCTCTTTAGCTAGTTTGTAACAGCTGTCCTGGTTGTGTCCCCTCCCAGCTTCCTGGGTGCTCCCCACCTTCTTGTTAGTAGGGCAGCATGAAAAGCTGAAAAGTCCCTGACTGCTGGGCAACAACTAAAACATCAGTGTGTGATCAGCACTGCTCTCATCATAACTCCCAAACACAGCTCTACACCAGATACTAGAAAGAAAATTAAGTCTACCATAGCTGAACCCAGGACAGTAAGCAATCTGCCTGTCTTTGTATCAATCCAGGAACTTTTTAATCTCATTTCCTTACCTTGTCTTTATGAGGAGGGAGAGTGAGAGAACAGCTAGGGTGGGGCAGGGCGGGATGGGGCAGAGCATAAGACAGCTGGCAAAGTTTAACCCACCACAATTCAGCAGCACTAATATTTGCAAAGATTTTTTTCCCACATAACTTAATGTGATTTGCAAACTTGATGAAGGTGTACTTGATCCCACTGTCTGTGTCACTGATGAAGATATTAAACAACACTGGTCCCTGCATGGATCCCTGAGGGATATCACTTGTCTCCTATCTCCATCTGAACATTGAGACATTGACTGCCACCCTCTGGATGTAACCATCCAGCCAATTCCTTGTCCACTGAACAGTCTACCAATCAAATCTGTATCTCTCCAACTTAGAAGGATGTTGTGGGGGACCATGTCAAAGGTCTTGCAGAAATCCAGATAGATGACACCCATTGCTCTTCCATTGTCCACTGATGGAGTCACTCCATTGTAGAAAGCCACTAGGATGGTCAGGCAGGACCTACCCTTGGTGAAGCCATGCTGGCTGTCTCAAATCACCTCCCTGTCCTCCATGTACCTTAGCATAAGTTCTAGAACAATGTGTTCTATGATCTTCCCAGGCACAGAAGTAAGTCTGACAAGACAGTAGTTCCCGGGGTCCTCCTTTCTACCCTTTTTAAAAATAGATGTAATTTTTCCCTTCTTCCAGTCACTGGAGACTTCACCTGACTGCCACGACTTTTCAAATGCCATGGAGAGTGGCTTGGCAACTATATAAGCCAATTCCCTCAGGACTCTAGGATGCATCTCATCAGGTCCCATAGACTTGTGGATGTTCTTCAGGGGGTCCCGAAACTTGTACTTGCTTACAATGGGAGGGACTCTGTGCCCCAGGTCCCCATCTTGCAGTTCTTTAAGTCCTTAAGGAAAGGACTTTAGCATTCATCAATTATTTATAAAGAAACTACACTTTGTAAAATGTCCAGTGTTTTATATTTCATTAAAAGAAGAAAAAACGTTCCTTAGGAGACAATCTTTTATCTAAACTTCAAAGCTCTAGCATTAAAAAGGAAGACTTCAGCATTTAAAATACTGAGCATCTGAAGAGCCTCTTCTGTAAACTATAGGATCTCAACAAGTCTGAATTACATTTCAAATTCCTTTTTTTATTCCCAATTTTACTTACATTTTCTGTGTCACTGGGATAGATCTGAGCTTTTGATTAGCTCTGAGTACAGATTAAAATAAAAAGTCTTGGGACTAACTTCTGACATTTGATTCCACCAGTATTTGCTACCTTTCTCATAAGCAAGATTGTAAGAAAATTCATGGCTTTCCTGGAAAGCTACCCTGTCACAATCCTGTGTGAATCCTGTAAGCCATATAGATGTGGATGACAAATAAATAAGTCTCAGCCCATTTCCTCGATATTTCAACAGGATAACTGCTGGCAAAACACTATAAATTCACTACTTGCCGAGTTTTGTACAGCCTATAGGCACACTGTGATGTCAAAGGAGTAGTAAAAATTTGTATCTCTGTTCCATGGTTTCTTCCAAACAGATTGTCATGGTTTAACCCTGGCAGAGAGCTCAGCCCCACACCGTGGGATGGGGGAGAGAATCAGAACCGCAAAAGTGCAAAAACTCATGGTTTGAGACAAAAAAAATGTTTAATAGGTAAAGTAAAAGCTGCCTACACAAGCAATGCAAGACAAGGAATTCATTCACCCCTGCCCATGGGCAGGCAGGTGTTCAGCCATCTCTAGGAAAGCAGGGCTCCAGCACATGTAACAGTGACTTGGGAAACAAATGTCCATCACTCACAGCATTCCACCTCCTTTCCTTATTTTACTCCTGAGTATGATGCCATATGGCATGATATATCCCTTTAGTCAGTTGGTGTCAGTTGTCCTGGCTGTGTCCCCTTCAGCCTACTAACTGGTGACGTGGTATGAGAAGTAAAGAAGTGTAACTACTGCTCAGCAATTGCTGAAACATCCCCGTGTTATCAACACTCTTTTGGTCACAAATCCAAAACAGCACCACAAGAGCTAAATAAACTCTATTGCAACCAAAACCAGTACAGAGATTTAAGTTGGTATACTGGACACCTTTACATCCATAAATGCCTTTCAAATCCTTCCAGCTGATCATGTACTTTATGATACTTTCCTTTAATGAAGTTAAGAATTATAGGCAAGAGTTCGGCACTTTTTGCCGTATAATGACATCAAGGAAGATTCATTGTACAAATTTTCTGAGGGAAGTATAATTGTAATTTCTTAGAAAATTATGTTTTCCAACTTGGGTTATTTGCAACCAGAAGGTGAGAGGATTTTACTGTAGCATCTGAGTGCATTAAACATTCATTCATTGACTGTGACATAAAAGCCTGGTGATCCTGGAAATATTACTCTCATTTTAAAGTAGGGAGCAAACCACAACTGTCCATCTAAAAGCAAATGCATAGACACTTCAAAAAGACAATTAAGCCCATTTGGCATTACCCACCTACTAAAAGTTGCATACATTAAAGTCTTTTGCTTGACTCTTTTCTGTACTGAAAGTTCAGGTTGAAGAAAATCCCATCTTCCCTGGTCAAACAAGCATTTCTTTGGTTCAAGTTGAAAAGATACGGTGCAACTTGCTTAAAAATAGTTTTCTAACTGAAGACTACACAAAACCTACAAATCTAAGAAGTAAGTGGGAGGAAGATTTTGCAGCAAGTGTGAAACAGAAAGAACAGGATACATACTTACTATGAATATTAAAATAGGTCATACTGTAGAGATGATCCGTATTAAAACAATCTTACAAATATGTACTATATATACTATGTATGCTTGATTTTGTAATTATTTATTACAATTTTAATATATTGTAATAACATAATAATCAAGTTAACGAGTAACTTAGATGTCCTCTGGTGGGAAATAGCAGGCTTAATGAGGAAAATGACAGTATTATTTTCCTATAATGACATCATTATTTAAAAAAGGATTTGAGGAAATTTCTCGGGAATTGGGAACAACTCAGAAGCCAGAACTAGTAAACTAGTGGCAGATGTTGCCTCAGAAATTAAAAGTTTTTTATTTGGGTGAACATATTTGTACAGGATACTCTATTTGGAATTAAAGACAAAGACATTTCAGGGGATGTATCGATATAAACTTCTATTCCTATATTTTTCACTGTTGTCTAACAGATACTGCTTTAGGCTACTGTTCTCATATTAAAATTTTCACCATGAGGGAAATATGTGAAGATTTAGAACTGCAAGAACACTCAATTAAATTTGGAACACCTTTTACTTGTTCTGTGATGCTTTCCCCTATTTTTCAGCCTCTGATAATATGCAGTAATAAGACAAACAAGTTCACTGATACTTTATAAAAAAACCCACTAATGTTATACATTTCCATTTTCCATAAACAGCATTTACACCGTATGAATATATTGTATTAAAATTATGTGCTTTGTTATGGATATAACAGTAAAGAGAGAGATTCGATTTAGCAAGGTAATTCAATCTTTAGGTTTGCTTTTGGTGTATCTATTTCTTCCTATTTATAAGATTTTAATCTATGCCAACACCAATAAGCTATTTTCTGAATTAAAACAAACAAACAAAATCACTAAATTTTATGCAAATTCAGAAGTTATGACAAAATTGTTTTCCTTTTTAATTGAACCATTGTATAGAAAGATGATAAGTACAGTAATTCATCATATTGAAGTAAAAACCAAAACATGTAGCTGCATAGATCATCAGTCTATTTACACAGCTGGATATTTTTGCAGGATAGAAGATTGTTTTCTAAAGAAGGTATATTTCCTGGATTGGATGAATGCTTTTGACAAACACTTTCACATAATCTATGCTTCTTGTAATAAAGATTTTTTTTTCCATATCTGCTTAAAGAAAATAGAAATTAAAAATTTTTGTCATAAACTATTTATGTAATATTTTTTAGTCTTCTCTCAATTATTACGTCGCTCACGAGTATCACATTTTAACCTCCAGGTTAAGTTCAATATACAATGATAACCTATAGAACCAAACTGAATGGTAAAATCTGTAGTAGGTAAATACATATTGTCTGCATAGTAACCACAGAGATTTAACATTAATATCTCACATTAATGTCACATTTGCTGTCTCGCTTTTCTCTGTAAACTCCACTATAGAGATACCTGCTTTCTTCCTCTGCCTTTAATAATGCAGATCGTTATTGTTTGTCTTGGCTGATAACTTCAGGGTCAAAAAGCTGCTTCAGAAACAATGTCAATATTCACGTATGACACTTAACTTCATTTAAGCTGGAGCTTGTTTATTCCTGCAGCAGCATGTTTTCCATCTCAGCATTCAAATTAATGTCTCCTTGTACAGTTCATATAAAAAGTGGTAATTGAATATATTTTCTATCATAACCCTAGGTCACCTGTAAAGAGATTGAAGACTACTCTCAGCATCTGTTTAACGACCGTAGAGAGTGAGGAAAAAATAATGCTAATTTAAACAATATGGTTAATGGCATGGAAGAACATTTCCTTTTTGCAGCAGGTATCCCATATGAAAGAGACTGTATAACTTCAAACATACAAAACATAGCCCCATATGAGCTGATATGAGGAAAAGTAACTCCATTGCAGGCAAACTTGGTACACTCTCTACCCCTTATTCCATTCCATTTATGTTGTTCTCACTAGGGGTTCCACACTGTGCAGTACATTCTCATTAACCAAGTTCTCATTCTGATATATACGCAGTTACCACTCCCTCAGTCTATGGGCCACTGTCATGGTTTAACCCCAGACAGCAGCTAAGTACTATGCAGCCACTTCCTCACTCTGTGGCAGGATGGAGGAGAGAATAAGAAGAGTAAAAATAAGAAAACTCACAGGTTGAGATAAAGACAGTTTAATGCTAAAGCAAAAGTTGCACATAAACAAAGCAAGATAAGGAATTAATTCACCACTTTCCAAGGGCAGGCAGGTTCTCAGCCATCTCCACCAAAGTAAGGCTCCATCACATGTAACAGATACTTGGGAAGACAATCTCTTAATGTCTCCCACCTTCCTTCTTCACCCAGCTTTATATGCTGAGCATGACAACAACATATAGTGTGAAATACCCCTTTGGTCAGTTGGGGTCAGCTGTCCCAAACTTCTTGCCCACCCCTAGCCTACTCACTGTTTGGATTGTGTGAGAAACAGAAAAGGCCTTGGCTCTGTGTAAGCACTGCTCAGGAATAGCAAAAACATCGCTATTTTCAGCAGTTTTCAGCAAAAATCTAAAATGTATCATATACTAACTACTACAAAGAAAATTATCTCTGTCTCAGCTGAAACTAGGACAGCCACTCCTCTAAAATGTCCATAAAATTTCCAGTGTCTGTAGCACAAGGCCTGTCCATTCATCCTATGGTTTGAGTACCATATCTTATGCTGTGTGCTCAGGAGAGGAGAAGGGATGTGTTGAGTTTTTGGGTGCCAAAGTCAGCTCACTGTTGCACTTGACTGGTTTCTTACAAGGTTCATCCTCCTTCTAAAGTATTTCATATAAGATACAGTTCAGATAGATCATGGGTTACAACAATTTGAAGGTATACCCATTCCAAGTGAATGCATGACTTATTTTAAATGGCTTCATTTTAGTTGTTTTTGCCAATGCTCATAAATTCTTTACCCCCTTGTCCTCTCTTACTAAGATTTACATGAAATCCCTCTCAAATGTACCTATTTTTGGTTTTGTACATAACTTGGAAAGATAAACATAATAGTATGTTCTAACATATATTTAGCACAATTTTGCTGCAAAGTTCATTTCTGACATGGCTTGTCCTTTCTGAAACAATCACACATGGTAAAAATAAGCAAAGATATCCCTTTCTGCAGGAGAAGCTCTCTAGAATGCTTTGAAATCATGTGAAAACAATTAGTGCAAGCTATTTATATTTCTGTTGGCCTATTATGATGTCCATGTTCTTTGTGTGAGCTCCCAGCTCTGTTGACTGGTGGAATCGTTTGGTACTTGGCCCCAAAACGCCTCAGGTGTGTTTCCGTCAACATTTTTCTTTCTTACCCTGTGATAGAAAAGGGTATTCTTTTACATTATTCCCCCCTTCCTCTGGTAAACTTGAGTTAGTAGGTGTCAGACACTGGAATAAATTTACATTATATTTATATAGTCTAACATATTATTCAAGGTCACTGAGGTATGAAATGAATCATATTATACTGTTTCCTTACTTCAGGCAGTTATCACTGTGACTAAGAGTATCTTCCTGTCTGCTTCCAGAGAGCGAGATAAACGTAAATGTGGTTCAAAAAAAAAATTCATTTAGAGTTGACAAGAGTTGCGAGTTAGGTCTTGAGTTCTTATTTGCTCCTCTGGTTTCCATCAGAAAAAAAATTTAAAATCAGGTTGCCTTTTATTCAGGCTTCCAGCTCTCATTTTCTTTTCAAAAGCAACACATTTTCTTTTTGAAATTTCTCCTTGTCACATTGCTGCTGGTCGCAATAACCCTTTATGAAGAAAAAAGCAGATATGATTAAAATGTCCCTTAGTGGGCTTGATGAAGACATGGTAATGGCAGCAATTTCCATGCAATTTTCGTAAAATACCTCAGCACTTACTGAACATCTAAGTAGATCTTAACTATTAAAACTTTTAATCCACCTTGTCTAATTGTACATATTCCTATTAAGACATCTTCTTAACAGTTCTTAATAAAAAGTAGTATGTTGTAGAAAGAAATGCTGGAGTCTATGCAATATCCTTATGAAAATTTGGTATATTCTGCCAAACTGTATGTGTGTGCATATATGCATGTGGGCTCATAGAGATCATTGCTTGAAAAAAAAAAACACCTTTTAAGTTTTCATAGAAAGCCAAGTAAAAAATTGTTTCAGATGTTGCTCTAAAATAAATCTGATTAATCTTCTGACCTGGAACAACAACAAATATTACTAATTTAATTTCATCAGAGTAATTTGATACAGACATTAGCGTTTATCTATAAAGCATAATGAAGAAATAAAATCCTAATATTTTTTCTATTTTTAGAATAGGATCCTTTATTAGGACATCGCGTGGGTGGCTGACACACAGGAACACTGTGCTGCCATCCAGAGAGACCTGAACAGGCTGGAGAGCTGGGCAGGGAGAAACCTAATGAAATTCAACAAGAGCAAGTGTAAAGTCTTGCACCTGGAGAGGAATAACCATCTGTATCTGTACAGGCTGGGGGATGACCTGCTGGAAAGGAGCTCTGTGGAGAAGGACCTGGGGATCCTGGTTGATGACAGGTTGGCTATGAGCCAGCAGTGTGCATCGGTGGCTAAGAGAGCCAATGGGATCCTGGGATGCATCAGGAAGAGTGTGTCCAGCAGGTCTAAGGAGGTGATCCTCCCCATCTACTCTGCCTTGGTCAGGCCCCACCTGGAGTATTGTGTCCAGTTCTGGGCTCCCTGGTATAAAAAAGACAGGGACCTCCTGGAGAGAGTCCAGAGAAGGGCTACGAAGATGATTAAGGGCCTGGAGCATCTCCACTATGAGGAAAGGCTGAGTGAGCTGGGACTGTTCAGCNCTTGAGGTCCCTTCCAACCCCTACAATTCTGTGATTCTGTGATCACATCTGAAATACAGATTCTGTTATTCTTCTTTTTTTTTACTCAAAAATTGTGACAATTCATGTATTAAACCAAGCTGGCACCTAAGCCCCTGGCAGCCACTTACTTACTCACTCTTCCCCTGCCAAGGGGATAGGGAAGAGAATGTGAAAACAAACTCATGGATTGAGAAAAAGACAGTTTAATAGGATAACAAAGGAAACTAACAATAATAGTAATAATAATGGTATTAAAAATAGCAACAATATTATCAATATTAATAGTCATAGAATAGTAAAAAAGCAGTGCAGAAATACAATCGTTGCCACATGCAAGACTAAAAAAATCCAAACCCTAATGCCTATCTTTTGGAGTCCTAAATTTGCCTCCTGACTTGCTTGCCCAGTTCTATCTGAAGGATGAGGTTCTATGGCAAGGAACACCCCTCTGGCCAGCCAGGGCCAGACGTCCTGGCTGTGCTCTCCCAGCTTCTGGAGCACCTGGTATGGTGTGAGGAGCTGAAAAGTCCTTGCTTAGTGTAGGAACTACAGCTACCTCACAACTAAAACATCAGTGTGTTATCAACATCATTCTCAGCTTGAATCCAAAGCACAGCACTGTACTGGCTACAAGAAAGAAAATTAGCTCTAACTCAGCTGAAACCAGGATGAACAAGAAATGATCTGTCATGATATTGAAACAAAAATCAGTGAAGAGTGGGAAGAACAAAACTTCAGTGGTTTAACTCTTTTATATTGAATGTGCTTTTTCATATATTGGCTCCAAGTTTCTTCAAATATATTCAACTGCAGGTTTTCCAATCACTTTTGCAAGAGCTAGATAACAATTTCCAAGGGCAAAAGCTATTAAGTGTAACATGTATTATTAATGTGTTTATGTCTCCCTTACTATATTTATTATAAGCACATTAATGAAAATGCCATGAATATTAGAGCTGATTTATAATAATAGGGTACTGTTTACAGCCAGATAACTGCACACTGGAAATATTTTATTTAACTTAACTATATGCATTTGCAATTTATTAAGACACTTGTATCACTCCAAAGAACAGTCTCTATTAAGAAGATAGATGACCTGTGTGTTTACAATGTTTTCTTCTGAGCCTCAGTGTTGAGCAGAAAAAAAAATTGTTAAAATATTTATTTAGAATCAATTTTTTATGCAAGGAATTTAGGAAATAATACAAATACAATCATAAGGTATTTCATAACGCATTTATAGATAATGAAAAACAATTTAATAACTATAACATGTATGCAGATAAAACACGTAGGACCCAGATCAGTCTTCTTGTAGGTACCACCCGTTCTCCACATTCTGTATAGGAATCCACAGCCTTGCATGGTTCCAGGAAATGTCTTAGGGTGTCATACATTTCTGAAAGATTCCGGATATGAGTTTGCTCATAAAAGAGAACTGCTTTCTGTTTTGGGTATTTTGATGGTTTGGTTTGGTTTGCTTTTTGAGGAGAGTGGTGTGTTTTGGATTTTTTTTACAGAGTATCTACCATTTCTCCCTCCAGAGGTACTGTAGCATTAATGGTCTATATAGTTCATTCATCCGTGCAGGAAAAAATAAAAATTTGAGGTCCTTTTACATTTCTTAATGTTAAGTCAGCAGAATTAGAGCACAAGCTTAGATGCTTAAATTAACCAGAAAACTATTCCACAATGAATGCATATACTAAGTAATTTCATATATATAAATAAATACATATATATGTATAAAAACCCACTTTCTATAAAATAGACATAAGTGTAAGATGAAGTAGAGGCTAAATTGGTAGTTGGAGTAGGTGATTTGGCCTTCCAACTGAAAACATAATATTCTCTTCCATTTTATTCCATTCTGAAAGATACAAGAAAGTACTACTCTTGGACACACAACTTCCAGGAAAATATGTTTCAGGGACTAGCAGCTGCATCACAGAAAATACAGCCTAAACAAATGTGGCTTCACAAAGATATACACAAATATGAGAATGAAATTACAGCCATAACAGCTGAACATCCATAACCATACTCCGCAGCTTGTAACAGAACATAGCATTTGAGTGTCATGTGGTACTAGTTGGTTAAGCACCTCTGAATGTTACTGTAAGACTTATAAAGTCAAAAGGGGTCAAAGGTCTGTGATGAATGTTACGAAGCCCTGAATTGATAGAAGAAATTGGTTTTATATATTTCTTAGGAACTTAGAAAAAGTAACTGGTGATATAGGCAAGTTGAAAGATGAAAACAACAGAAAAGAAGGTCCTGACTTAACATTATGGACTAGCATGAGCACAACAGAAGCAATAACAGAATCTGAACTTCCCTTCTGCGTAGCATGAAATCTGATGAAATGGCATGCAGCAGCGTGTTGGTATGACCTTGGCTGGAGGCCAGAAGCCCACCAAAGTCACTCTATCGCTCCCCTTTTCAGATGGACAGGGGAGAAAATATCAATTGAGAGGCTCAGGATCCAAGATAAGGACAGGGAGAGATCATTCTGTAATCAGCTTCATGTGCACAATGGACTCGACACAGAAGAAGGGAAAGAAAAAATCTCTAATTTATTACACTACACTACACACCCAGTGACACCAGAGTTGGGTAATGAGAAGTGCGGCCAGATCTTAAAGCACCTCCCCCCATCCCTCCCTTCTTCACAGACTTCACTTCGTCTGGAGTCCAGCCGGAGACCTGTGACTGGCGGTGTTCCCTAGGTATCCATGTTGAGTCTGATCTTTTTTAACATCTTCATTGACGACCTTGATGAGGGAATAGCATCCACCCTCAGCAGGTACGTCAATGATACAAAGCTGAGAGGAGTGGCTACAAGGAACACTGCGCTGCCATTCAGCGAGACCTGGACAGGCTGGAAAGCTGGGCAGTGAGACACCAGATGAGG
>VZTU01030482.1:15365-32185 GCA_013400835.1 Zapornia atra
CCCCACCTGGAGTATTGTGTCCAGTTCTGGGCTCCCTGGTATAAAAAAGAGAGGGATCTCTTGGAAAGAGTCCAGGGGAGGGCCACAAAGATGATTAAGGGCCTGGAGCATTTTCCCTATGAGGAAAGGCTGAATGAACTGGGGATGTTCAGCCTTGAGAAAAGAAGGTTAAGAGGGGATCTGAACAATGTTTATAAATATTTTAAGTGGGGAAGACAAAGGGAAACGTCTAACCACTTTTCAGTGGTTTGCAGAGAGAGGACAAGGGGCAATGGCCTCAAGTTGGAGCACAGGAAGTTCCACGACAATATGCAGAAGAACTTTTTCACAGTGAGGGTGACAGAGCCCTGGGACAGGCTGCCCAGGGAGGGGGTGGAGTCTCCTTCTCTGGAGATATTCAAGACCCATCTGGATGCCTACCTGTGCGACCTGTCTTAGGGAGCCTGCTTTAGCAGGGGGTTTGGACCCGATGATCTCTGGAGTTCCCTTCCAACCCCTACAATTCTGAGATTCTGTGATCTTTTCTAGTTTATGTGATTATTAATATAGAATTACTGGAAAAACATTTAAAGATAAATAGGCAAAAACTGCTATACTTTTTGGTTATATTCAAATTATTAAATGACACAGCAGCTAGAAGTATGGTACTCTGCAGAATTTCTTTAAAAACCTTTAGGAATATCATCAAAATTGTATTTTATAAGATGCAGAATTACATAAAATATACCTATATTTTAGCTTAATTGAATTACAGCTTAGAGAATAATATGTTGTCTTTTCTATAGACTTCACTAAATGATCTTAAAATTTTTTAAATGGTTTTTACCCTGCTCCAAAGTGCATGCAAGCTCTTTGCACTTTAAATAATATGACTATTTTCAAGAAAACAATTGCCTTTTTCCTAGGTAAATATTTATTTTAAAAGTAGCTTAATCTTGCAGTCCAGTAGCTCCCAGACCATGCTCTGCAAACTAATCAATATCTCAAAGAGTGTCATAGTGATCCTCAGATCATTCTGAAATTATAACATCTTTTACTGATCTAAAGACTACACAAACTTGTGCTGGTTTTGAGTGGGATAGAGTTAATTTTATTACTAGTAGCTAGCATGGGGCTGTGTTGCAATTGTGCTGAAAACAGAGTTGGTAACATAGAGATGTTACTGCTTAGCAGTCCTTACACAGAGCCAAAGCCTTTTCTGTTTCTCACCCAACCCCACCAGTGTGTAGGCTGGGAGTGCACATGAAGTTGGGATGGGACATATGTGGGACAGCTGAATCCAACTGACTGAAGACGTAGCCTATATCTGATTATATCATTGTGCTCAGCATAAAAATCAGGGGAAGAAGAAGAAAGAAAGGAGGAAATTTGGAGTGATGTTCTTTTTCATCCCTAGTAGCTGTTCCACATGATGGAACCCTGCTTTCCTGGAAATGGCTGAACACCTGCCTGCCTATGGGAAGTGGTGAATTAATTCCTTGTTTGCTAGCATGTGCGTCTTTTGCTTTACCTTTGATCTGTCTTTATCTCAATCCATGATTTTTCTCTCTTTTACTCTTTCAAGTCTCTCCTCCATCCTGCTGCACAAGCGTTAGCAAGTGGCTGCGTGGTACTCAGATGCTGGGTGGGGCAAAACCATGACAGAAACTTAGCAACCTTTAGAACTGTTCTCATAATTATTTTCCACATTTACATAATATTCTTTTCATATTCAGAAGCTTATTTTACTATCAAATAGTGCCTGTGATTGATGATTAATTTTAAAGAGACTTGTTAATCATTTTGGACCACTAGGGTCTGGTTTGGGAAACAAGCAGATTCTGCCAGTCAGCTAATCTAATTGGTAAATCAGATCATTGCTTTTAGAGAGGAGAACATGTTTCTTTAAAAATATGAACTCGACTGTCATGTGCTTTTTTAACAATAACAAGCTTCTGCTAAAATCAATATAATTAGCTTTTTGGAGGGTTTTTGTCACCACCATCACAACTCTAAAGTCTTTTTATACAAACAATCCATGTTATAGATAAAACTTAACCCGTGTTTTATTGGAAATATGTTTTATCCTGTTCCCTTGTATCCTTGATTTCTCTATAATGTATAATATTTAGTTATATCTAATTAAATGATCACAGCTCTGTTAAAGCTCATATCCTCAAAGAACAAATCATGGTGAGTTTTAAATAATTAAAGCTATGGAGAGCATGACTGAATGATGAACAGTAACTGTGAGAGAAGGAATTTGCTTTACAAATTTCACTAAACTGTGCATAAAGAGCTATATTAATGAAAATGAAGAAGCTTTATATGCTTGATGGAGCATGGTCATTGCATGAGTGTACAGAAAAAGGAGGATGTAATGAATCCATTTCAGATTGCTTAGTTATTACAAGAAATGCTCAGATAATATTCCTTGCAGATGGAGGATTTCCAAAGACACGGTTTCTTTGCTAAAAGGGAGTCATGGACAGTCTGTAAGGTTTTGAAAGGAAGCTAATGCTAAATTTCCTTTTCAATAAAGTTTTGTAAGAAAGTTATCAGACTCACTCCAGGTAACTGGACAGTCCACAGATTTAAAGAGGCATCAAGACCAAGACCGCAGAGACATCATATCTTTTGTGGTATTCTTGAATCACTTTGATTCCTTGGTACCTTTCAAGGAAGCTAGAGACAAAGACAACTTTGCCATTCATCCACCTTGCCTAGTATGAACATTATGTAGTATTAATATAGGTACTACCCTAAAAGGACTGTCATTAATACAGAAATTTCAGGATTAAACTTTGCCTTGTGACACAAATAAAACAAATCTCTTTGACTCAGAATGAACACACACATACAAAACACTGCAAACCTAATTATGCAGATTATCATTTCATGTCAATGTACTGCAAAAATGGAAAATCTAGCGTGCATTTCCTCACCTCATCTGAGTGCACCAGCCCTTGTAAGAGCATGTCTTTGAAAGCTAGGTCACAAATCCTGTTCTAAGCCATACTAAACAAACACAACAAAAATCCATTTCTAAATCTTCTATTCAAAGTCACATTACTTGAGTAACATGAGAAAACTTTCCTCGGGAAGGTTTACTTCCCATTGTTCTCAATAACATAATTTCAGAGTAGGTCAGGGCAAAGGATCAGAACAACGTTTCAAACAAGCATACCTTATTTAATTTAAGAATAATACTGTGTGTTGGGAGTAGACAGGACACAAAAGAAATCCTGATGTATAAAGAGCTCTTAATGAAATAGACCTGCACTTATTTGGACTCCTGGATTATAAATCTTTGATTTATTAAAGTTTTCTTTTAGAAACCTTGCAGACTTGTATTAGTGGTCCTAATTTTGAGGTATTTTTTTCTTAAATTAATTGATTTTGATTCCCCTGTAGAAGTACAACTGTGCAAGCCATGAAAGAAAAGAGACCAGAAAGTTGATTTTCAAGATCAAAAACGTCTATCCTGCCTATACAGCAGGGTGTCCTTTCTATGACTAATTTCAAGAGATTATCAAACACATGCAAGGGGCCAAAAGGCAAACAAGTCTGCACAAACATATTCTACTGTAGCTACAGAATTAATCTATCACTTCAGTGGAACATGAGAAAAATGTTCATAACTATTCACTTGACTGACAAAGCCTGAGCTGCAAAAAGACTGAAGCTAGTATGAAGTTTGGAGAAACACACATACGGGAAAATTTAGGAGTAGAAAGCTTTGCTACTTTTTTGTTTGAGCAGGTTGCACTACAGCAATAAAAGTCAATTGACTAATTCAGAAAATGCAAACAGAATCACTGCATCATACTGGACACTTATTGAAAGTGATGAAAGAGCACAGATGTAAAGCTCTCTGAGCCTGCTGTTTTATTCTTGATGAACAGGGTGAAATCATGTTTCTAAGAGAAAGGTCAAATTCAGGTTCAGTGTTCTCTAACATTGGTTAAAATTAATAAAAATATTGTTTTCTGGAATGCTATTTTTAAAAAGGACAATTCACACTTGAGTTTTCAGTTCAAATCCCAAAGTTCTATGATGCAATAGCACATCACCCCAAAAGCAGTAAAAATGCCTTTTCTGTAACACCATCTCATTTAACAAAAAAACCCATATATATTCTGATGTGTAAAACCATTTTTATGCAAAATTTTCCCTGATCCTAAACATGTGCTCAAATTAAAATAGGGTGAGTTGCTTCAAATTCACTTAAAGTGTTCAAGGTGCCTCATACACACAATGAAAATATTAGATATACATAAGAATGTCTGCTATACACAAAGCAGATCTGCAGGATTTGAACAGAACCCCATCATTTGTTCTTTCTGAAATTATTATGAAGGCTTCAGACACTGCCATCCGTTTTAAAAGAAGGGGAAAAATAGAAAAAAGTGTTACTAACTCACATAGAATAAAACAATAATGTCCTCAGATTATGTGAAAAGGAAAGGATGGATAAAAGGGACAAAAAGCGCTAACTAAAACTTCACACAAATTATCTTCAAAACATTAGCTAGAGATGTGACTGCTGCTGTAAGAGTAATCATGTAGACTCCAGAAAAAAAGATAGGAGATGCAAGCTCACCTGTGCTCAGGTAAGTTTTCATTACATTACTTACATTTCTATTTTCCTTGTAACAGAGGCAATTGAACTACAGCTTCAGTGTGACATCTCTCAATCATGAGTTGAAAAATTTTAAAATCTTGAGTTAAAATTTTTAAAAGTATTCATTTTTCATTCAAAAATCTAGACTTTTATAGAGATACAGATTAATATAAAATGTAAGTTCTAATATTAAGACATTTCTCATAAGTATATTTTGTTTATGCTCTAGACTATAGGAAAATAAAAAGGGAAAAAAGAATGCCTCTTAAATACTCATGGTAATAAATAAGTGCTGGAATGGATATTAAACCACCACTCTAAAGCAGTTTCTGCAGTCTTGGCTTATTCACTTACCCTTGTAGCCTGAATATTTAAAATGCTTCTTCAATAACGAAAGTTCTAGTTACAAAGCTCCCTGCTGAGAACACTTAGTTGACACCATTAACATCTTGTCTTTTAATTTAAAGAAAATGATATTTTTAGCTTCTTCATTTCTATCTTTTCTGGTCAATGAGTCAAAAAGAAAACAGGCAATCTTGAAACAAAGAGGCAATATATAATATTGGTCCTAAAATGAATGTTAAATTATATACAATATGTTTATTTTTATCCGTTTAATGAGGGGGAAAGGATTATTATTAATACCCTACATTTTATATCAAAGGTATCTGTAAATTTCATTGTAATTAGCTTGTCTCTGATTCAGACTAAATTTCTGCCTGAAAGTAAAAGGTCATTAAGAAATTACATTTTGAAAATTCTGCCAGTACAAAAAAATGAGATGTAATTGATCTCAAAGTTATTACATATCGGGTTATAGGAAATAATTCTAGAATTAACTCCATTTTTTATTTTAAGATAGTATAGTACCCAGGATTCTTTGAGAAACCCTTGAAACTGGAATGCCATTCATTGGTAAAAAATGCAGCAGATTTGAAATGCAAATTAATAAACAATCCTAAACAGATTTTGAAAGTGACCTCTCTGATTTAAAAAATACATATTCGGTAAAACTGGAAAAATATTCTTCAAAGTAAAATGTACATTAAAAATGGTACATTGTATAAAAGTCTTTTAAATTTCTGTCTATTTTTTGCTACTTCATTTCAACCTTACAGCTTCTTTGCTTACCACTGTAATGTGTGGACTTAGATATTGTATTTTTACGGACTTAGATGTTAAAAAAGTAGGTCAGCTGTTACATGACTAATGACCTTCATATGAGAAAAAATATCTTGGGTCACTGAATTGAGCTCTCTGCTTATTATACATAAATAGCTCATGTAGTCACCTACAGAATATATCTTGAAATCAGCTAGGTTTCCAACTCCTGCAGTTCCTTTGAATTTCCCCAGGTTGTTCCAGATCCTGACACCACTGATTGACAGAAACTTCCTTTAATATCCAACCTAAACTTATTAACTGAAAATTATGCTCATTTTTTGTTGTGTCTACATTTTTTTTGCTTCAAACATTTCCCATAATGATATATCCATATAAATCAGTGATACTCCATTCAGCCTTTTTCTGTTAGACAAAGCAAGCTAACTTATTTTGTTCCTTCTCCATTCCTGCGAATCATTATAATGACATTTTTGAAACCAAAGTAGATCTATTATTTCAGCTTCAATTTATTTTTCTTGTGATAGATAGTAAATCATTTATAATATTTTGAATAAAAATGAATCGATACTTTACAAAACGCCAGTAATGTACTCCTACCCATAATAGAAATATGCGTACTGCAAAGGGTAATAAATATTTATACCTTCAAAAGTCTCCCTCTTGGATTGTATTATCCTTTAAATGGGAATGACAAAACCAGAAGTACCCTCTTACACTAATACAGGGGGTTTTTTTCTGTTTCTAGATTATATTTATTTCTCATGCAAGAAAAAACCCAAAATTAATCAGAGCTACGATGATGTAGTAATGCACTGTTTCAGAATGACTATCATTTATTATCCTACAAACTTTTGAAACTCAACTTCATAAGATTACACTAATTTTAGTAACCATTTAAACTTCTTCCTATTATAAGGTGCTTGTTCATTTGATGTGGCATAATGGAAGAAAGGTTTCTTCTTTTACTGTAAGACAGACAGAAACCATATGAAAACCAACTATTTTCACATTAAATGATGAAAGATTCCTGAATGTCATGAGTAAGTTATATAATATGTGTTTTATATAGGTATTCTGATTGCACGCAATAAGAATGTGCGTGTCAGAGAGGAGACATTACATTCAGAAGGAAGATGAGCTTGGCTTGTACTAGCTGGCTAGCAAATGCTCGTCAAAATGATCCTCAGGAATGTAAAATGAATGCTTGCAGCTGCCCTGCATTAGACCAAAACCAAAAGGGAACAACATTTTCAGATTATGCAATATTTGCAACAGAGTTACCCGGTAAATATCAATTTTGGAAAATCACTTTTCCATGGAAAGGTTTGCACTTCATAATAACAGTGCTTTTATCCCTCTGTCTATGAAAAAAAATTAAATCAGGCTCCCTGCATTCCTTTCTCACTGTTCAAATGTACTTGCACATGAAACTTCTGTATTGGTTTCCTATGTATTTACAAGGAAAAACCGTTCTGATGAGGAAAAAAGAGGATGCAAAACATTTTTACTCCAATCTTTACATTCCCTCAATAGCTGCTGGAATTCAAGATACAGGAGATACTGAATCAACATCCATTATATCCATTCTATCTTCCAACAGAATGCTATTAATGAAAAAAAAAAAACAAACCACAAAAAACCCCTGATAATGTTCCCAAGGGAACACCCTGCAATACACTCATGCATTTTCATTAGCTAGTTTACATACTGTATCTGCCAGCTCTTGTTGATATAAACCAAGAATTACTCACTTTATGTGGTGGTTTGTGATTCTCAACACATTTCAGGCTCACAGGTTAAAAATACGTTATTCTAGCTTTGAATTCACTGAAATGTGTCTCATGGCATTAATCATCTTTCACCAAATGTGGGACTAAAACTAAAGATGAAGAAATAATTGTATGGGTATGTGTCCATATTTATTTTACAAATAAATAATTAGTAATACTAACAAAGAATCTCAATGTACAGGAAGATTTTAAAACTCTACGTCTAAAATCAATAATAACCAGCAAGGTTAGCAAGTTATCATAGTGCATTTGGGAGCAATGCATAACAGAGCTTATTTGTGATTTGGTGCTTTGTTTCACCATAAAATTATTTCAAATTTCAGCAATGTATTTCTTTAATAAAAATATTAGAAAATGGGGAGAAACTGACAAACCACCTGTAGAAAAAAAGGGCATTTCAAACTGGTTTTGAAAAGTGCCTTGAGATAAAGTGAATTTTATAAAACCCATAGCAATTTTGGTACCTTCTAATGAAGATCTACAAAGAGTCATAAAAGATAAGATAAACTGAGGTGATAAAGATCACAGAGAAAACAAGAAACAAACACTGCCTTAGGAATAATGCATGATGGTACAAGGACCATTAGGATCATTTGGAAGGAGACGTCACTTTCAATGTTTCCTTTAGTAGTTCTCAGCAAGATAGCTTCAGCTCGAGCAAATTCAAACCCACCATCTATCCTTCCCTGAAAAAGTGATCCCTGATGCTATGCTCAGCCTCCCTCCCATGTCACCAGCACATGGACAGCCTGCAAACACTCTGCCTGAACAGGCTTGTCAACAATCTTCCTTTTGAGGAGTTCTCAGGCCTCTTGAGAAACATCTTCTTAGGCCACTCTGATTCACAATTTGTGCACTGGAGAGTGGCCTTTGGCTGGTCTAAACCCTGTCCTCTCTACTAGAAGACACCAAAGAAAAGAAACTGCGAAATCCTTGAGTGTGAAAGAGCAACTGTGTAACATTGCCAACTGATGCTCCACAGAGAAGAAAAATCAGTAGCATGTAAGCCAGTGTCAGTTCACCCCCTTCAAAGATAAAAGTTATCTCAGCAAAAGCTCCTGGTTAATGAACTGCAGAAAGCTGTTGACAGATGTTACAGAATCAGCATGGTTATCTGGCATCCTAGTATAATATGAGAAATCTCCGATTAGCATGAGCAAACTAATTTTCATTTCATACCCAAATCTAAAGCAGATTGAAAGGACTCTACAGCTACCTATCCATAACTTTCTCAGAAGCTTTCCTCCAGAAAGAAGAATCAGAGTGAATGATAGAAGCAGAGATTATCTTTACAAAGCAATGTTATTTTGTTTGTGGTTTGTTTTGATTTTTTTAAACTCAATCCAATAGGTAGATGTTTATCGCATCTTATCTTACAAAAAATTAGTTAAGAACTTTTAGGGTGTAATGGGTAAAATATTCATTCCTACCACAATTATCTATAATATCCTTCTGTTCTCTGACACCAAATGAGAATACAGTTTCACTGTCTGGATGTTTAGTTTTGGTATTTCTTTTTCTCAAATTAAGTCTATTTAAATCTATACATTGAAGTGTTTTGTGAAGTGTCACCAGAGTTGTCACCACATCTTGCCCTTAACAGTATCCCAGCTACGATATTTAAGTCTATAAGAAGCTATAATGTTACATAAAATTATTAGTGGTTTTAATAATGGTAAAGCAGTAAAGTGTTTTTACTAATTACTATTTTATTCTAATTAGTGGGTTTACTGCTAACAATGAAACTTCCCATTTGAAAACCCATATCTTGTCCTAGTAAGCTCCATTTCTGTGAAAAAAGTTAGAATTTTTTTTTAATTTCATAAACTTCCCTCTCAAATATGTATGCAACTGTGAAAAGGGAAAAATGTCCTTTTTAGCTCATGAAGAGGAACACATCTCAGTCAAAACATGCACAGAAACTGAAAAACATTTCATTTATCACATGCAAAGCAGATGATGAGATTACTCATAGTCATATGGAGTCAAGTAAATAAGGCGTTTATTGATATGTCTTCTACAACTATGCTTTATTGTACTATAAATTTGAACTATCTACCTATCTTATGGTCACCAAAACACTGTATTTCCTGAGACTGCACTGAATTACGCTTTAACCTTTTTTAACCCATTAAACCAAATAACAGAACTGTCTAGATAATACAAAAATTTTTTTTACTTTTTTATTAGGATGACACAACAGAGCATACACTTCATAAGTTACTCTGTTTCCAAAGAAGCATTTACCTCCTTCAGATGTTCCACTTCACAAAAGAACATTTCAGTAAGAGATAAGGGGGGGGAAAATAAATTCACGGATTATTCAAATTCCCTTATCTGCACACATTTAGAAGGTTATTTTTTGAGAAGGAACTGAGTAGACAGATGGGGTGTGATAGAACCCTTTGTAAAATGTCTCAAAGCTGAGAACCATGGGATTTTGTCATTAACTCATTAATTCCTGTTATGAACTTTGCCTTTCAGTGTTCTTAAGACACCTACCAGTAAAGTCAAATTTACTACGACAAAATATAAATACCTTCATGTGACAAAGTCCTGATTAGCTGTTACTGATACTTTTCTGAAGAAAGTGCTAGGTTCTTTATTATTTTAAAGTAACATTGCTACTTGATGTTAAGAATCCACTCAATAAACCTGAAAGACAGTCAAGGACTATTCTGAAAACTTTGCCTTTTAAAACTGTTACTATCTCTACAGAGATTACTGAGCTGCTTACCAGGCTTTTTGTTTCTTATGATACAATTAAAGTACCATAAAAGCAAATTAATTTTAATTTTTACTCTCTTCAGAAAGAATGCATTCTAAATATTATGCTTTGAACTGGTTAAATTTTAAATCAATAGCACATACCTTCAGTGCTTGTTATTATGCCTACATGTAGATTTGAAGAAATTTTATGCGCACAATGAAAAAATCAGCAGTGCATGAAAGTAAGTTCAAGAAAGGGCAAGTCTTATCAACTTCTCTTTACCTTATTGGAATACAAAGTAGAATATTGAACTTTCCAGAGATACTATGGTTGGAAGAAAACTCTAGAAATCTCTTCCACATTTAAAATTATACAGGACATTCTTATTGCAGTAGTAAAATCATTATTCATTGCCTCACTGCAGGCTCCCTCTGATCATGTCATATATTTATTCCTGAAAATACAATGTGTTATTAGACAAATTACGTCCCAAGTTATTATTATTAGAGACCAAAGTTTGGAAATTGCTCTAAGTGCCCCCAAATATCCTAGAAATAAGTACGTGGATTTTTATTTCCAAACACAGCATAATAATGTCAGTGATCACATCAGCAACAATGCTCTCCAAGAAGGAAGTGCATGTTTTCTGGAGATGGCATCTGGTCCATATCATCTACCCACCACTGCTATGCATCTTTTGTATTGGCCTTCCTTTCCGGGATGTTTTTGTCCTCTCTTGGCATAACTCACCCTTCAGCCTGATTCTAACTGTCTGACTCCTTCAGGTATTTTTCTTTATTTAATTGCATGGATCTCTAACTAGCTTATTGCTTAATGAATAATTTATTGACCATTCATCTAATGTATCTGTTACCTGAGTAATTAATAACAAACTATGTGATTTATATAACCTGAATTGTCTGTTTGTTTACCTTAGTCATTGACTACATGATTGTTTAGTTCATGCATTTTTGTATTGATCGCTGTTTTACAGTTAATTACAATGATTTCCTACATAAATAATCAAATATTTCAGTATCTATTTTTTTCCATTGCTTCTGCTCATGATGTATAGCCTCTGTAATGTCTCTGCAATGCCTTCTGTCCCTTCACATCCACACATCCTTTCTCCCATGAACTATTTTCCCCTCATACCTTTTGTGGTAGGTTGACCCTCTCTGGACACAAGCTGCTCTATCACTCCCCTCCTCAGATGGAAATGGAAAGAAAATATAACAAAAGAGCTTGTACCTCAAGACAAGAACAGGTAGAGATCACTCACCAATTTCCATCATGGGCAAAACCCAGAAAATTAGTTTAATTATGACCTACAAAATTGGAGTCGAGTAATAGGAAATAAAACCAAATCTTAGAAGCACCTTCCCACCCCCACTTTCTTCTTTCTGGGCTTAATCTCACTTCCAATTTCTGTACTTCTTTCCCGCCAGCAGCACAGAGAGACAGGGAATGACAATTAGCAGTCAGTTGATCACCTGTTGTCTCTGCCACTCCTTCCTCCTCAGTGGGATGACTCCTCACACCTTTCCCCGCTCCAGCATGGGGTCACACAGAATCACAGAACTGTGGTTGGAAGGAACCTCTAGAGATCATCGAGTCCATCCCCCCTGCCAAAGCAGGCTCCCTAGCACAGGTCGCACAGGTAGGCATTCAGACGGGTCTTGAATATCTCCAGAGAAGGAGACTCCACAGCCCCCCTGGGCAGCTTGTCCCAGGGCTCTGTCGCCCTCACTGTGAAAAAGTTCTTCTGCATATTGGAGTGGAGCTTCCTGTGCTCCAACTTGAAGCCATTGCTCCTTGTCCTGTCCCCACAGACCACTGAAAAGAAATGTAGTTACCAAACCCAGAAGTCTTTAATTGCACTCCCAAGTGTCTGTGTTTTCTGCAGGCTGATGGAGAAATGATTTCTAGATATAGAAATGGAAGTGAGACATATCTCATTATATTTATTCCTTTAAAGGTAAATAATAAAAACTTCCACCCAAGTCACTGACCAGTCCCACACATCACTGTGTGAACTTCACCTACTTTCCATCTCCTAGACATCAGTCCACACACCATTCAAAAGATCTCCAGAAGACTGTCAAATTCAAATTTTGTCAGAGACAAAAGTGCGAAGTCAAACTGAGACCTCCTTTTAAAGGTTGAGTTCTGATTGTCAATCCATGAAACACAGCTGTACTATTGGAGAAACTTTGGACATACTCAGTCCTAGGCAAGAAACAAAATAAATGCAGGTCTCCAACAACTCATTGACACTAATCCTTAGTTAAATGATTACCAGCCACTTACTCCTCAATATACTCAGGAAAACATTAAGTTGTTTAAAAAAGATGATACGTTTATTGAGTAAATGGGGTTTTCTGCTCTACAGGTTCTTCTTATAAGCCTTGGATTTTGTGGATATGTTCTTTTAGAACAATAGTTAAACATAAATTATTTATCTATATCTCTCTCACACACTGACACATGCAAGTGCTCTTTTCCTTCATGTTTAGTTGCTGACATTATCGCAGTCTGCCAATATCTCAGACTACAGAGAGAGTGGCTTAAATGCAGATACCTTGTCTTTCCATTCAGGGTGTAGATGTTGGGATTTGTTCTTTTCCACTGAAAAGTTGTATAAGTTACAAGGGACAATGAGGAAGAATTTAATCATGCCAGCAGCTAGGGACATGATTAATGCATTAACAAAGTGATATTTAATGTGCCCAATGGGACATGTTAAATCTTCAGGATTCTGTTTTAATGGTCTAAATCTTAATTCTTTCAATAACTGCACACCATTGAACTTTTGGTTTACCTCAATCTACAAAACAACTTTAACAGGCTTGTTATAAGATGGAACAACATGATGCAAGGTTCATTTGATTTTGAACTCATTAGGTCTACAACTTGCAGAAGGAAATTAAGAGAAACAAAAAAGGCAGAAACAAAGTGAGTAAGAAACCAAAACCATTGAATGTTGTTACAGAAAAATAATGCATCTCTTAATTTCCAATATTTCCTAGTAGACTCCCTTGAAAACAAACTCTTAACAAAACCAGTAATGCAATCGAGAAGTAATGCACTTACAAGGATATTAGCATTTCTGATCCTATGAGATTAGATATAGATCCACAGGCCTATCGCTGTAACTTGATTATATGTAGGAAACCTCTGTAAGTGTAACTCATCCCGTTTACTATGTTTCATGGGCTAATCCATTAAAAAATAATAGATCAAAAACTGATCGTAAGTTTTTTTTTCTTAATTATTTGCTAACATTAAGACACATAGTCATTGAAAAAATAATATATTTCAGGCCTTTTTTTTTAAACTTGAAACAGTTTGGAGAGAGAAAATTTTACTGGGCTTAACTATAACAAGACAAAAATCTCTGATTTAACTGTATTTATGTGTATCAAATGGGCATTTCTACAGATTTAGTCAGTTTAGATTTCACTTCTTGTGCTTAATTTAAGATGCAGTTTTATCTTTTTAAGGAAACTAGAAAAGCCAAATGAAGATTATTTTTGTTTGTTTTTTGCTTTTTCTAATTTTAATCTGTCTAATAGATTTTCTTTGTTAGAAAGGGAATAAGCTGAGCAGAGAGCTTTATTGCTACTCATTCTTAGATAAGACCAATAATTTGGGGTTTTTTTGGGTCATTAATTTTTGTGCTATTGATATCCATTTCTATTGTAACTTAGATCAGGCAGAAGTTTCTAATTTTGTCTTTTTGTTTTATTCAATAAACTCTTAATTATTGCTATCTGTCTTTTACCAAAATATATATACATATTCAGTAGCTGTTGTAGAGATTAAAAGTTATTTTAATGTGGTAGAAATTCTAACAAATGAAAAGTTAAATAGCATTAAATGATTAGACACCTTTGTACCCTCCTGGAAGAATCTAAATGCTTGTTTAATATTAATTCCTTGCAAATCAGGCATATTTACTTCAAAAAAACATTTTTGCTATGATACGTACTATCACCAGGCTGAAGAAGCTAAATCCAAAACATTTGCAAACCCAAATGAACATTTAGGATCTTGCATCACCAAATCAGAAGCGTACATTAAAATTCTATATTCAACCAGTAACTTAAAAAAAAGTCTTAAAGTTTTAAACTAGAAAGTAATAACAAGAGTGCTTTGTATCAAATATCTACCTTACTTACTGTATGAGGAGCTAAGTAAGCATGCTATTTCAGGTTTTATAAAGCCTTATGCAATATAATGAATAGTTAAATTGTAGAGGGAAGCTTAATACTCAAAATGGAGGGTCTGTCTCATTGAAACTATCCTTCTCTCTTTCCCTTATTTGTTTCTGTCACTATATTCTTCTCCAAACAGTTCAACTGTTAGTTGAGTCTCTTTCTTTGAGTGAGAGCATGCAAGAGATTTGCAATTTGAAGGAAGCAAAAGAAAATTAACAGAAATTAATGGATGGGAAGCCTATGGACAAACAAATCAACAAAGCAAAACAAAAAAACAAAACCCAAAAGAAAAAAACCCAGCCATCCACCATTGCTACACTGCTGGCATTGCAAGTGCCTCCATCACAACTAGAAAACAGTGCAGTGGTGGCATTGTAATGCCTCTGTTTTTCTCAGATTTTGATTTTTTGACTTTGGATTCTGATGACACTCACCCCAGAGGAAAGCAACCTTAAAGTGATAAAAGTGATAAAAGCAACAGAAGTGATAAAAGTGATAAAGACTACTCCCGACTGGGCTTCCACTTCCTACTCTGTCATTGGAAAGATTTATCAGCTGATGCCTCCAGGTAGATAATAAAGTGTGTTAATGCTAGCTTGGCCAGGGGATTACTCCTCAGGATATCTCACCTCTATTCATAGCTGTGCTTTCAATTGCATGCGTAATTTAGAGCGAATTGCTAACAATTAATCTCCCTGTTCTTCTCTGCTGTGAAACTAACTGTGTGAATTCTTTCATTGTAGAACACTTTAAAGCTTTATGAATTACCAGTGTTATATGATAGATTATTAGTAGAAAATTGGAATCAAATGCATATTTTTGCATTTATTTCCTTCCCTGTTAATTTCATGTGTGTAGTTAAACTGGAAGTCATAAATGTTTACCTCTTTTATTCTATTACTTTTTATAGCCTACCTCAAAAGCCTGCAATGTATTTCTAAGCAAAGGGTTCTGTATTTTTTTTATGTACAAAATTCCATTTTGGCAAGGCAAGCTCAAGTATTTTCCATCCACAAAACAAAACCCTAAATAAAAGGCTACTGGTATCCATAGAGGCCACAGTGATTCATCAGTGATACACACATGTGTCTGAACCTCACTTCCATTAAAATGGATGCCGCTAAATAACAGCACATTATGAGGACTATCCAGATACTTCTGTTACAGTAAAATCAAAGGCAAACTGTGAAATTATTCAAGTTTTCTTCTGCTGCAAAAGTCCACTGTGTAGACCTACACAGTGCCAGTCTAAGGCAGACAAGAAATACCTACATAATGTGCCTCTGTCTGATAAGTAAGTTGTGATTGTTAAAAGCTGTTGTTTAACTGATATATTACTACTTCAGTCAATAAAACATGAAGAACCATTTTAGACTTTCCAAAAGAAATGGGAAACTAGGGGAAAGGTAATTCTGGCAAGAGCCCCAATTCATGGACCACCAACCCTAATTTTACCACCTACTCAAAGGATAAAGGCAGAGAAAAGAACTGAACACACATTCTAGTTTGCATGCTAGGCAAAGATATCTAAACTAATCATTTAAAATAGAGTGAAAATGCACTTGTATTAGAAAGATGATTACGTTAATTTAGGAAAACATTTCAACTCTTTTCTACCCTTTTTAGTAAATGCTATTTTATCTATCCCTTGAATAGAGGAGCTAATGCATTTTTTTCCCAAAAGTTCATCTCTTCTGTTTCATGACATTGTAATTTATATAGCTAGTACTGTGAAAGTAAAGCAACCAGTTGCGATTTTTTTCAGGTTTTTTGATTAGCAAGCCTTTCCATGAACTCCATGTCATCTTTTACAAACAAGGTACTTATAATTGTGTGGACATCTTTAGGAGTTATTTTATTTTGCATGTATTTGAAAGGCAACAACTTAGCTATCTCAGTTGTTCTGGGGGAAAAAGATAAATAAATCTACTGGTCGTACTTTTCTACGGTCACAGCCCAATACTGAGTTTGAATTATTTTCAGGTTACATGAAAGACTCTAGAAAGTCATAAACATAAGATTATTTCAGTATAGTTTAAATGGCACATGGTGATATGTATGTTTACATTTTTTTTATAAAAAGTGGTATGACATCAGAGTTGAGTTCTAAGAATAACAAAAAAAGAGGACTACAGCCATTGTCCCTTGTCATGTCACTACATGCCCTTGTAAACAGTCCCTCTCCAGTTTTCTTGTAGTCCCCTCCATGTACTGGAAGACTGCAAGAAGGTCTTCCTGGAGCCTTCTCTTCTCCAGGCTGAACAAGCCCAACTGTCTCAGCCTGTCTTCATAGGAGAGATGCTCCAGCCCCATGATCACCTTCATGGTCCTCCTCTGGACTAGCTACAACTGAGGGAGCTGGCAGAAGTGAT
>VZTU01030484.1:0-42813 GCA_013400835.1 Zapornia atra
TATGTGATATTTTGGAAATGGCTTGCTCTGATAATTCTGAGTCATACTCTCTGGCAACGTGGATAAGAGGAAAAACAACTGAAGAAACTGCTAGTATTTCTGAAAGTCCTGCAGAATCTAGTCGTCAAGAGGAACAACCTTGTAAGATGTATTTCTATACTAAATTACTCATTGCATAGTCAAGTACTAAGGTTTTTTTGAGGGGCCGCTGCTTTTTATTATTACACAGGTGGGGTTTTTGCATTTGTGATTTCATTGGCAATAGAGAGGTTTTTGTCAGTTGCAGTTGGAGGCATTGATCCTTTTTTGTTAAAAGGAATGTGCTGTAACTGGAGATCTAACATATGTGCTTCTCTTGAATTTCAGCAATTTCCATGATCCTTTCAATTTCATTTTGTAATTTATTTGTGTCTGTGTCTTTAATTTTGAAAAATTTAGATGCTTCCTAACACTGGAGGAGTATTTTAACTTGTCACTTGTTTCATTTCAGAAGAGCTTTTGTAGGAAATTTTGCAAAGCTTTATCTGTTCAAAAAAATTCTGGATCCTGTGTTAAGGACAAATAGCCTTTTTCTCTTTTTTTGATTCTCTGCAGTACCAAAACACCTTAATCAAATCACCTCCTAGTAGAATAACAGAATTCTTTTTGTAAGTTAGAATTTTTCATTTACTTTCTCTTTGCAAATGTCTTGATTCCTTCATTAGCTGCTGACATCAAGTATTCAGTGATCATCATCTGTTGCACTAAGATACAGCATCCAGTTATACCTAAAACTGCTGTGGAGCCAGGTCCATGGAAAGTTTTATCTGTGCACACATGACCATTGAGATGTGTATTTATTAACTGTTTAATAGGAGATATCTAACATGTTAAAAGATAAGCTTTTTTTTCTTTTAGTTCTTGTTCCCAATGTGTCCCTTAAGAAGTATGAAAAACTCTTCACATGAGAACATGCTTATAAAGGTGCCATCTTTTGATGGAAGGAGTATGTTATTCAGCAGTTTGTGGCATAACTACAAAGTAAGAATTGTACAAGTAGATTTATACGTGCACAGCTAGCTATAGCAATTAGTAGTGCTGAAGCTCCTTATGTTACAAGTCATCTTCATCTGCTACTATCAAATGCTCCATGAGCATTGGGGTTTTTTTAATTAAGAAAAAAGTACCTATAGAAAAAGTGTCTATGATGTTTGTGATTTCTTAAAAAAAGAATCTTCCTGTGAAGGATAATAACAGTGCAGTTGTAACTCTCAAATTCCTAATTTCTGTGGATTTTCCAGTAGATTCTGAAGATCTGGCCTAGGTTATAAAGTTTCTTTGGAAGAGAAAGTGAAGTAGAGCCTACTTATCAATAGGCTTTTACTGTCTTGCTTATTAATATATTGCCTTATTCTAAATAACTTTTAACTGTAGAAAATGTTCATCAGAAAGGCCTTTTAAATACACAATTAATAGTTATTCTCAACACTGACACTTAATGAACTAATCCATTCTATTAAATATCTACATTTTTCATATTTCTATACAAGTCTGCCTGACTTGTCTTTAATAGCATGGGATATGCTTAGGAAGAGCAGGATACCTTTACCATGAACAGTGCCTTTGTCATAAGCAGTGTTAATCTCTGTCATTGTTCATATTCCACATTCCCTGCCAGATGCTCAATGTACCTCATGTATGTATTCTGCAGTTCAGACAGCATTTTACCTTACACATATGATGCAATACACAATAAGATATGTTTGTTAGGGTTGAGCTTTTTTTTCTCTTTTCTGCCCTGCTATTTATCTTCAGAGTGGCTTCTTGCCTGGTGAGGTTTGGGACAGAGATGTGGAGAAGAAGGTATTGTTAATATTGCAGAGTTCTTTTACTACAAGTGCGAAGGAATACATTTATTCCTTGCTTGGTGGCTGTAATAAATAAAAATAGAAAGAGATATTGTCATAGTTGGTAGGACTTAATAGATGGGTTATGTGAGTAGAAGACTATTACAGATACAATTCCACATGGTAGGCTACTGCTATTTGGGCATTGAATATGGGGATATATTTATAATAAAGCCGGGAAATAAGATTAGACATGGCATGTTAGCATATAATTTTAAAGGGTTTCTATATGACTGTATTTCTCATACAGTTCATGTTCTATTGCTGTTCATTCTTTCCCTCTCAACTAAGCCCTGTCTTTATTTAGCCTTGTTTGGATTATGGATAGCTACACTTCTCTCTAGGATTTCTACTTTTTTCCCTTTGTTTCAAATAGTAGTTCTTTTACCATTTCACTCTGTTCTGTAGTAACAGAGTAAAACTGCCTGTCATCCTGCTGTGTGAACAAAAGGTGGATTCGAGCACACTTACTGAATGCAATAGCATTTTTCATCTGCTTTTGTGGTGTATACCAGTGACTTGTTGGCCATGCGTTGGCTGTAGTAGTGCAAGTTCCCAGGTTCAAAGACTGCTTTATATTATTTAGTCCCTTTAACGTTCTGCTTGCAAAAACATATGTTCTTGGAGCAGGGTTAGTTCCTGTAACATTTTCTACAGTTTAGATTCATTGTTTTATATATTTTTTTTTAAAGTCTTAAAAATACATTTTCTTAAGTCTAGATTGTTAACCTAATTTTAGCAATTCCTTGTAGTTTTCCAATAGACAAAAACTAATGCTCTTTAGACTACTGCTGACCAATTTCTGAAGTATAACATGTAAGTATTCTGTTGTTGGAGAATCAGTTCTATCTGCACATAGTGCATCATTGAAAATAGAATCAGAAAGGGCATAAAAGCCCCTTCTGGAATTCCTGTGGGAAGAATTGATCAGTAGTATTAGCAACAGCAGTTTCATGTCTTTAATTAATTGTATGTAGTCAAAATTCAGTAGCTAGATGATCAGACATTATTTAAATATTGAACACTAAGTGGCCTTTATCAAAAGGCAGATCAGATTTGTATATTATTCTACTACCAGGAAGATAAAATCCTTATGAACATAGAGGGCACGAAAAACCGGTCCGGTCTTTAATATTTGAATGCCTATAGAATTTCATGATTACATAGCTGGCAAGTATAACTTCGTGTTGATCCTAAACATTCATTTAATCTCCTTGGTTTGGAAATGCTGTGAGGGGAACAAAGGTATAAAGCTTGTGTTGAACTTGGGAAGACACTAATGCTGTATTTTTTTTTTCTGTCTTGGACACAACATTGATTTGAAAGTCTATCCATTATTGAAAGAAAACAATAAGAATTTATTTAAAAACAAAGTGTGTAACACTGTAGAGTAAATCTACTTGTTTATAATAAATAAACATTAAAAGGGGGAAAACCCCACAAAATTTCAGTAACAAATCCATATATTTGAAGAAAAAATACAGCCTACTTACATTGATAAAATGATCCAAATAATCATGCTTGCTTTTCTAGGAAATAATACTTCTTGTTGACCTGCAAAATTATATCTATAGTATGCACATGCTTGATGACTTTGTGACAGTCACGTTTTGTACAAAATCAACAACGTAGTAGTTGACAAATATTTTCAAGTCTACACACTCCAGTGGCTTTGTGCTTTTAATAAATTCATTATTCCAAATAGAAATGTTCTCACTAATCTGTATAGTGGAATCTTAATGTTGCAGGAAATTAGTTTATACTAATCAGTTAAAAAACTAAATGCCAGGGGAGGATTAAAAATATAATTAAAGCTTGAAAGTATACTAGCTTGCTGTGTGTATCTTGTGTCATTTTTTTGCCATGTGTAGTGCTGAAAAGTGTCTCTTGTGTATAGCTGCCTTGGCTGTCGAAGAGCTTGGCTTTGAGCGATTTCATGCATTAATTCAGTAAGTAATATGTTGGAACATTTAAAATACAGTATTTTGAAGTACACTAATTCTCACAGACCTGAAAGGGGCACGTTAAGGAACTTTTTCTGTGTTGCATACCAGGTTAAATGTGGATTTCAAGTTTTGGTTTGGGGGTCTTGGTGGGTTTTCTTTGCATTTTACCATTTAAAATGGAGTAGTATTTTGAGCATAATCATAGGCTTTAAAATAAACTGGAGCAATGTAATGTGCAAAATTAGCCAAGTAACTCGTGTATTTCAAATATATGAACACAGCTAGGTAAAATTCATGTTTAAGATGTTAATCCTCTATTTTTTATGGACAGTCTTCACAGTTGATTTTATCTGAAATACTTGTGAGATAGATATATATATCTATATATACTGAAAAAAAAATTGTCATAGAATCACATAACAGTTTAGGTTGGAAGGGACCTCAAAGATCATCTAGTCCCAACCCCCTGCCATGTGCAGGGACACCCTCCGCGAGACCAGGTTGTCCAAAGCCCCATACAACCTGGCCTTCAACACTGCCAGGGAGGGGGCAGCCACAGCTTCTCTTGGCAGCCTGTGCCAGGGCCTTTCCACCCTCACAGGGAAGAATTTCTAAATTTATAAGTTTAATCTAAATTTACCCTCTTTCAGTTCAAAGCTGTTACTCTTTGTCATACCACTCCATGCCCTTTTAAACACTCACTCTCCAGCTTTCCTGGAGCCACTGTAGGTACTGGAAGGCTGCTCTAAGGTCTCCCTGGAGCCTTCTCTTTTCCAGGTTGAAAAAGCCCAGGTCTCTCAGCCCAGCTTCATAGGAGAGATGTTCCAGCCCTCCGAGCATTTGTGGCCTTCCTCTGGACTTGCTCCAACAGCTCCGTGTCTATCTTATGTTGGGGGCCTCAGAGCTGGACACAGTAGTCATGTGGTGTTTTTCCAGATTTGAGACAACATAAGAAACATTTTATAAAAATGTGTCATACACAAGACTGATTTTTTTTTTCATACTTCAAACACTGTTCTTTTTGGGGTGTAAATACAGAGCTTACAGTTCCAGTGAATTTACATTTAATGGTGACAGTTTTTTATTTTCACGGTTAACAGTTGTAATCATTCTACAAATTCCCAGAGAAGTAAAAAGCAACAGAACAAGTATTTGACATGAGAAAAAGTTACTAATTACTACTAATTCGGTTACAACTGCAGTAAGTATGGCTTACTATATCAGTAGGAAATATCGCTTGTTCTTTAAAACCATTGTCCTATAAGGAAAGAAGAAGGAGAATATAAATTCTTTTTAACTTTATCTGACCAAAGCACTATACTGCCCTCCCCCTCCTTCCATCTCAGCCACCCCCCAGTCTTTGGACTTGTGGTCCCCACTTCAGTTTTTCTACTGGAAATAAACACTGGTGTGTGCCTCTAGAGCGAGCTGAGTGATGGGTTTCAGAATGGGCTTTGACTTGCATACTTTGTATGCCTTGTATACCCTATCAGTAATGGAAGGTAGTGTTAGCCAGAGTAAACCCATCTATGGATATGTTTTTGCAGATGTTTGTTTCTTTTTAAAACAAGACTTACTAAAAGCATGCAAGAAATCAAAAAGAAAATAATATGCCTAAATTTGGGTAAGATAAGCAGGGAGTGTAATCTAGTTTGAGTTACTCAGTAAATACTAACCTTTGCGTTCTGAAAAGCAGTATTTAGTTATAAATATCCTAAGAGATAGAAGGTGTATTGCTTCACTGGAATCTTGATGGATGTCTTCCTTTCCTCCTCTTTTATTTTTCTTTTTTCCTTTTTAAACGTATGTTCACTGGGTGTTACCTTATCAGCCAGGCAACAGCCCTATTATACAAAGTTTCTCAAATGTTAATGTACCACTCCTGGTTTTGAACACTTCACTTCTTCCAAAGCTAGAATCTTAACAAAATCAAATTCACATAGGCAATGTGCTAATTGCTCCGAAAGCCTTACCTGGTTGAGTGGAACCGTTTTTTTTCTCCACTGTTTATGGACTGAATGTCTTTCAGAACACTATATAATGCAAACGTCATGTTGGTGACATTCAGTTTATTCACCGTTTCACTAACAAGTGTTTTACTGAATTACTCATTTGTGCCACTCAACTCTTTCACAAGTGTGTGTAAGGTTATGGTTAGTTTGTATCTAAGAATTATGTTGGGTTTTTGCACATTGCTCCGTAATTATTTCTCTTCTGATGGATAAAGGCTAATGACTATATGGCAGTTACCATAACTCCAGAACAGCTGCCCTGTCATTCTGTATAGAACACCACTTTTACTCTGCTTTTACTCGGGCGTTTTCATGTTAAGTATTAATAGTTGTTTGTGTTTTGTGACACTATTTGAATGTGACATCTGAACATATTCTCCTTTTCTGATTATTTTGGTTGTTTTTAGCAAACGAGCATTCAAAAGCTTCCCTGAACTGAAGGATGCAGTTTGGGATCAATATTCAGTGTGGACAAACAGATTTGGAGTATTACTCTTTCTGTATTCTGTGATACTGACAAAGGTTTGTGGGTGGCTTGATATTTTTTGTGTGTTTGTTTTGGTTTTTTTGTTAACAGAAAGCTTGATTATGTAACCCTTTTTCTGTAAAAGGTGGACACTAAATTCAGGTGATGAATGGAATGAAATCTAGATAAATGGATGAAGTCATATCTTCAGGTTGCAATACATTTCCAGCATAAAAACTTGAAAAATTTCAGTTGTTGTTGGTTTGTTTTTGGGTTTTTTTTCTTTGTGTGTCTCTTTTTTGTTTGTGTGTTTGGGGTTGTTTTTTTTCTTATCCTTCTCTGGAAATACCCTGTTTATATCACTGACATTTCTTATCAAGAGAAAGAAGCATTTTAAAGTTTTAATTCATGTAATAATATCAGCCTTCTCATGTTTTACTGCAGTCTGTTGTTATAAATGTTGCAGTTCATTTCTTAAGAGAGCAAAAATGTTTTTAATTTTTCTGCAGGGTATTGAAAACATAAAAAATGAAATTGAAGATGCAACTGAGCCATTGATAGATCCTGTTTATGGTCATGGAAGGTACGCTCCAAAGTATGGTTGCTATCACTCGAAATAGATTACTGGGCTTATTCATAATGTTTCTGTAACTTACCATCCTTTTAGGAAATTACCTACATCACAACAAAGATTAAACTACAACTTTATAATAGCTAAAAGCAGCTTCTACATACCATGCCTTTTTCACTGCTTACTCTATTTAATGCATCAGCTCTGAGAAAATGCTTGTTATTGCTGAGTTTTCAGAGGTGTAGTTCTCAAATTCAGGGCTACATTAATGTACCAAGTTGTTGGTTGAAAGAGTGGAGGTCATATTATTGTCCCTGAATTACAAATCCACACTAATTAAAGGAATATGGTTAGAGAATGTCTGCCTAGTTGTCTCGATAATGCAATCGGTTTTTTATGTGTTTGAGAGAACCACTTATTCAGAAATAAATTGTATGTCCCTTTTAACAGGCTATTTTTTTCTGTTATATAGCCAAAGTTTGATCAACCTCCTGTTAACGGGGCATGCTGTTTCTAATGTGTGGGATGGAGACAGGGAATGTTCAGGAATGAGTAAGTTCATTCTAATTTATGCTTATTTTTAATATTTACATACTCTTAAGATGCTGACCTACAGATTTGCAGTATGGTCTGTTTCTGTTTCGATAATCTCTTCCTTCACTGTCATAGAAATAAAACATACTTGCTCCAAATACCTGATAATATCAGTGAGTACAGGATTGTCAGCTGCAGGTTAAAATGATAAGCTACCTGATGACCTGGATGATGGAAGGGACTGCAGTCTGCAAGTTGGGATGGTTGTCAATACACTAGAGAAAGAGCCACTGTTCAGGGCAGCCACATCAGACCAGTGAAATGGACTAACAGGAACCTCACAAAATTCACTCAGATCCTGCATCTGGGATGGAAAGAGCCCCTGCAACAGCACAGGGTGGCACTGGCTGGCTAGGAAGCAGCTTTGTACAAAGGATCCAAGGTCCTTGTGGGCAGTGAGTCATCAGTGTGCTCTTCTGGCAAAGGTGTCCACCTGCATCTTGGGCTACAGATGGATAGCCAGTGTGGGTGGAGGGAAGTGATGTTTCTTTCCCTCTGTCTGGTGCTTATGGGGCGATTTCTGAAGTCTTATGTCTGGTTTTGGGCTCCATAGTACAGGAAAGACATTGACGTAGAGGAGTGAATCTGGTGGAGGGTCCTTAAAATGATATGGAGGTTTTGTGGTATTTTACATTTCATCTTACAGAGATGATCTGAAAGCTGAAACACTTTGAATTCTGAAGTGTTTACTTCCTCTCTCCCACTGTTACAAAGTCCATCTCAGGTTCATCAGCATGTTTTTAACAAGGATTTTTCATCATCTAAGTCATCACTGAAAATACTTGGACTGAGATCCAAGGCAGATCCATACAAGACCTGAATCAAAATGCTCTGATTTGACAATGAATAAGTAGTATAATCTTCTTTGAGACTTTTTAGACTTCCACTTGATTATGATTCCATACAGGCTGTACTTCAGCATCGCTTATCAGAATGTCATTTGGGTATTGTATCTAGTTCTTCTTCTATTTGGTAGACTCCTTATCAGGGCATTCATATTGGATTATTGCAGTCTATTATTGATGACCCCATACTGCCTGCTTTTCTTTTTTCTCTTTGCTTTTTATTTTCCTTGTCCTTCTAGTGCATGCAAAATGATTACTAATTTGTTTCAAGACCCATGGAGGTTAAAATCATCCTTTCTCCTGGGGTTTTTCCTCTAGCTTTTTTGTTGTCTTTGTTAGGGTAAGTACCCTCTTTTCCCTTTTCTAGTCTCCTGACACCTCCTTTATCTTTGATACATAAGGTAATCATTAACGGTTCAGAGACTTACTTTGTCTAGCTACTGAAGTCTTACATAATGAATTTCATTAGGATCTACAAGCTTCAACACATTTCCTTATTTACAGTTTTTAGCCAGTTTTACTTTTTTTTACAGTTGACACCATTATTTTATTGTTAATGTTCTTGAATATATTACATCATTTACCATTTTGTGAATTAAAGCAAAGTTTGGTTTGAATACTTGTAGTTTCTCTTTTCATTTAATTTTGTGTTTTATCAGTGAATTCCTGCTGCGTATATAGAACATTGTTGTCATCCCCTCCCCACCCTTTCTAACTGGCATTTGTTGTAATTACCCTTCCTGGTTTTATCCATGTGTTCCTTCAGTATTTTTAACTTTTTCCATTTGATTTTTAGATTGTTTTCTCATTTTGTGGTGTTAGATTGCAATCAATCAGAGTTGCTCTTGCAAGTTTCCATTATACTGGTAGACCTTATTTGTAGTTATCCAAGTTGGGATCTTTTTCTTTTCTGAAAATACTGAGCTCTCTTTGCAGTAGGGCTGCAGTTGTCAAAATAACAAGAACGGAATGTGTCCGGTCCCTATTTGCTGAAGTTGGCTTGCCATGTGTTTTTTCTGGTTTGGTTACCAGTCACATACTCCTCTGGTCAAGCAACTACAAGTTGGGAGGTTTGACACCAGTATTGTACAGAGTTGATTGCCAATGCTGCTTGATTTTCTCATCTGTGTAGACATAATGGAAAGAGATTTCAGGTACTTCTGTGATTAGGGGTAATCAGTAAGTGAAATTCTGAAACTGACAAGCAGGAAAGGTATCCCTGGCATGAGGGAAAGAAAAGTGGTGCTGAAGGGTGGCAGAAAACAGTGAATGTGATGTGGTTTGTGGTGTATTTGCAGGGGCAGCAATGAAGCAACAGGGAGAGGATTTAGCTGCAATGCAGGAACAGGAAAAATGCTAGATAGGTGATGCTGTTAGAAGTAAACACATTTACTTAATTTAATTTTCAAAATTGCCTTATGTTTTTATTCAGAAGTTACATAAAGACACTTTCTCAAGTGCTTAGATAAGCACTTTTTAATTAATAAGTAAATTTTAAGAATTAATTTAAAACCATTTTAACATTACTGCCAGTAATTTTATCAGTGACAAAGAACATACTGAATTACAAACTGGAGGAATCACCAGGTAGTTTGCAGACTGTACTCAGAGCTCTGACTCTTACAGTATTGCATATTTTCCAAATAGGGTAGGAATGGTTAACTGGAATTTTTCTTGGCCACCACTAGTACAAATACCAGTGAAATGTCCATATTCTTTGACTATCTACATACTGCCCTATAAACCTTTTTTCTTACTCTGATTTTTTTTTTTCTTATTCATTTGCCACAGTTGTCCACAGAAGGAAGATCTGGGGAGGTGGATTTTTATTTCTTCCTCCTTTTTTGAAGACTGTTATTCTTAGATGAAGAGTAACAACTTAATATGAATACAGATAATGCTGTGGGACTTGCGTTTTCCTAGGGCCAAAAAATTGAGGTGTTTCATGTTGTCACAAGGTGGCGATATTCTGATACGGTTGGTAACAGTATCATTACATAAAATCATCAGTAGTTTGGACCTGACTTTCTTTAAAGACTCCGGTTTTCTCCCTTTTTAGAATCATAGAATATCCTGAGCTGGAAGGGACCCGTAAGGATCATCAAGTCCAACTCCTGGCTCCACACAGGGCCAGCCAAGTCAGAGCATGGGACTGAGTGCATCCTTCAGGCGCTTCTTGATCTCAGTGAAGCTCCGTGCTGTGACCGCCTCCATGGGGAGCCTGTACTTTGCAAAATACTTTTTTAAAAAGGAGAAACTAACTTTCTGACAAGGGGCAGGCATATTCATGTCCTTAGATGATTTTCGATACTATCAGATCTTTTCCAGGGCTGGTTTTCCTTTCTCTGGTGTGAGGATATTGACAGGGATAAAGTTGGTTTTAGGGCAGCTAGTCTCCCTTTGTTTCCTCATAAGTAATCTGATTTTTGCTTTTGGGTCTGTCTTTGCTGGAGGCATAGGTAGACCAGTGGCTGCAGGCAATGGTTAACCTAATAGCTTGCTTTCTGTGTAGTTTGACTGCTGGTTATTCAGGCTATTCACATGCTGTGGCTACTGTCATAGTCACAATCCCAGCTCTTTCTAGTTACCCGTTAGAGTTCTCATCTAATTATCTGTCAGGGGAACAAAATAGTTTAAATCTGGGAGGGTGGGGGGTGTGTTCTGAATAATTTTTTGAATAGTAAATCATACTTACATATAACTGTTGTTTTGTTCCACATATCAGTACTTACATCTGAAGCCTTTCTTTAGCAGACTGCACTTTTTAAACTTTAAGAAATACATGTGATGTGTTTAAAATTATTTCTTTAATGCACTGCTGTTTACTTCTGCCATTCATTTTCTCTTCATCACAAAAATAAAAGTACTATTTCTGAGCAATAGCTATAGTTTGAAGGATCCTTCACTAGTTTATTGCGCTAGCTCCCTTGCCCTCAGCTCAAAGAAAGGATAAGTTGTTTCAGCATATGTAAATTTATAGCAACAAAGCTATAAAACAGTGAGGTAATGGGGTTCTGCAAAGTGTTATCTGTGCACCCCTGCATATTTTAATTCCAAGAAAGTTTGAAGATAATCCTTGAAAGCATGGTTTCAGGTGAAAGAATTCTGCACTGCAAAAAGAGCCTTTTATTAGGTATAGCTGACAACTCTAAGGAAGGAGTTGCACTTCAGGCCACAAAGGTACTGAACAAGCTGGTGTTTTTATGGGTTTTGGGTTTTGTTTCTGGAGTTGGTTTTGGGAGTTGCTGGGGGGGGTGGTTTGCTTAAATGAAGAAGTTAAACCATTACTGTAATAACGTCTACACTCTTGCAAACTCGGAGAGGTAAATTTAAAGTTGGTGAAGGAAGCATACCTAGTGTTCTGAGTTGCAATGAAATTCAGAGTTCATTTCTGGAAGTGCAGAAATCTTTTAAATTTCTTTCACTTGCTGTGATCCTTGGGCTTTAGCTTGTGGATAAAGACATCATAGTTTTATGGTGTTGTATGTGAGTGATCCTTGTTAAAAAATATGGTTGAGAATTAGTGTTTTAGGAGGAACTTTGAAATACAGAAGTTAACATTCTGAAAGAAAACAAATACAGGTCTTAAATTGATCATGGTGTTTGTTCCATGCATATTTTCAGGATGAGGTATGTGCTGCTCTTTGTTTAGACACTATTTAGGGACCTAGCAGAGCTGTTTCAAGTAGACAGTACTTGCACTCTTGAGATGATGGAGATGTAAGCCCTGAGCTTCTTCAAATCCTTACAATTGTAACTAGGTCTGAATTTGGAAGTGCTTCCTTATTCCTTAATAGAGAGCCTCAAATAAGGCTCTTTAAGTGCTCTTCCAATCAGTAGCACTTACATAGTTCAGCTGTTCCTGACAGCTCTGTGTGTATGGGAGAGAGAGGGAGCTCTATGCTAGATTAAATGAAAGTCAGTACAAAAAATCAAATTGAGTGGGTGCTTTCCTTCCTAACAAAACTATAGCTAACAAAACTATTATTTGCAAAGTTATTTTTTATTATTCATAATGTGAAATTATTAACATAAATGTAGCCAAGAACTCTTAAAAAAAAATACCACAAAAACATGGATGCATGTATACAAGCTTTCCCCCTTCAAGATAGCTGTTAAATTTTTCTGAGAATAATTTTGTCATAAGATACAAGTACTTCATCTCTGAAAAATCCAACAACTTTTGAAAAGAAGGTATCAACAGTAAACTTTTAAAACCACCCATTTGGCTCCTCATATTTTATAGAGAGGGAAATTTTTAAACCTTTGTAGTTTTTTGACTATACCTTGATGATTTGCCATTGTTACTGAAACTGCGTGACTTTTTAAATCGTTATTGTTACTTGACCAATTTTGAAAGTAAGAAAGAATGGCTTGTAAGAGCCTCTGCAGATTTTTCTTGAATAAATTTTGTGTTTTCCTTTGAACAGAACTTCTTGGTATACATAAACAGGCAACAGTAGGCTTTTTGACCCTGATGGAATCTCTGAGATATTGTAAGGTAAGCTGTTGTCTGCATCATTTAACAGTTTTCTTTCATTAAGGTATTGTTAGTTTCTTTGATACTATAACTAAAAGCTTCACCACATTCAGTTGGAGATACTAACTTTCAAAGTGTGTTCAAATTGAAAATAATCCTGTATTAAAAAAGATAATGCATCTTATTGAATAAATGCTGTTTGATGCTATTTAAATTAGAAATTTATTTGATCAATTTAATATGGCTGATTAGAATCTTAGGATGTTTACTAAAATAATGTTCAATGCAAGTTATGTAGGCAGTTATAAAACTCTCAGGTCCCAAAGTGGCATGCTGTTGTGAATGTTGCAGTTGTGTTGTTCACTTTTTATGCTATCACTGTTTTCCATTTGAAATAAATAGCCATAAGTAAAAAAGGTAAAAGGACTATTAGGCAAATGTATTCTGAATAGAATATATTCAAGACCTAAAAGCTACTTTATATATTCATCTGTGAACATCTGAAAGTAACTGAAGCACAACCTAGTCCATACTGTTCCTGTTCTGGCACAAAATTCCTTGATTTAAGGTTTGCATTTGAGAAACTTTGTGCTTTGCAAATACTACTTGATACTACAGCATTGACACTCTTAATGTCAAAAGGCTTTTTTGGTGTTTGCTTCCCCTTCAATCTCTATTGAAGGGAACTTAGCTCAAGTTTAAAGAGGATTATGTAGTTTGCAGAACATTGGTGTAGTGACTGTAGCTAACTGCCCCTTCATTTATTAAGGAAGTGTCAATTCTGAATTGATTCTTGTTGTAATTTTTTAGGTTGGCTCCTATTTGAAATCTCCAAAATTTCCCATTTGGATACTTGGCAGCGAAACACACCTCACAGTCTTTTTTGCCAAGGTATGTTAGCTGTGATTTTTGGTAACTTCAGGCAGATAAACACCACATAAATTCAAACTTCAGATCTTGCTACAATGTGAGTTTCATGTGGCTTTAATGTAAAAATGTACTCACCAAATTAATTAAGCCTTCCCTTGAAGGCAGAGTTGTTCAGATGATTTAATATCTCATAAATTTCAGTGAAGTCTTTCAGTTCTAGCTTAATTTATTGTGCCGGGGAAGGGTATGATTTAGAACACCATAATTGGGGTAAGTATTGTCTTAAATTTCTATAACACATGAGAGAGATAAAAAGGAAATTGTTATGTGTGGGTGTCTCTTAGTAGTTAATGTCCCTGACAGTACTTTCAAACAGTTAACCTATAAACTTTTTTTTTTTCAGATTAAAAATAGATATAGGACTGTTATGATCATAATTCCTATATTTATTCTGTCATATACGTACTGTAATCTGTGGAACATATAAAATGCTTTTGAGACAGAGTTTAATATTGTAGAATTAATTTTATGAGGAGGCAATTTCCATTTCTTTAGTTGAAGATTGCAAGTTGTTTTCTTTATTTTTTATATTTCTACAGAAAACTTGTTTCTGATTTGAAAATATTTGATGAAACTGTAAATGGTACTTACGACTATATTTATTGGTACTTATTAGAAGTTAACTTTCCTATACTTAATATCTTCCAAATGAATGAATATGTATAAATCTTCAAAATAAATGTTAGAACATGTGGCAAAGCCTTAATTTCTTTAGCTGTTGAATTTCTTTAAGAAAAACTTCAGCCTAATCTTTAAAAAGAGGCATCCTGGTTCTGGCCAGGCCAGAGTTAACCTCCTCAAGCAGCTAGCAGAGGGGAGCTGAGTTAGCCCCGATGAGCTGAGTTAGCTTGGGCTATTTTCCACACCACCTGACATCATTACCTCCCCCCCCCAAAAAAAGTCAGAGAATTTTCTTACAAAAACAAATAACCCACCCCAGTGCATTGGCAGTTTATGGACAGTAGTATTTCTTTACCTTTAAATTAAAAAATACCTGTTAAGTTAATATGACTTTGTTGCACAGTAAATATTTTTTGCAGATTCTGATGTAAATGCTATGCTAGAACTTCCTGAATTCCATGTGTCTAATAAATGCTCTTTCTTCCCTACTCCATAGTAATAGAAAAATGCTTGTCCTCCTTTGGATATTTATTTTCTGCCTTACTCTCCACAGCCTTCCCTAGAAAAGTTTTTTATTTCAATTTCAAAATTTTATCCACAATTTTTATCAATTATACAATGGAAGAAGTCAGTACCTCGTTATAGGGATAGCCGTCAGATACAGATACATGTAATCACTCTGTTATACAAGTCAAGTGCACCTGACCAGAATGTTATTACACCTTCTAATGTCTTGTGTCAACAGAGACCATTTCCAAGTAGAAATCAATTTCTAATACTATTTCTTTTAGGATACTGAGGGCTGTTTGCTGGGTTTAAAGTAACTGGGCATCGGTATCTGGTTCCTCCAATATAGCCTGATTCCTCTTTCTTCACTGAACTCCACTTAGGCTGTGGAAAGCTTCAGCGTGTGATTAGTATCTTAGGAGCTAAAAAGCAGGAGAAAGAAGCAGCAGGGGTTTGGCAAAGAATTTCTGAGAAATCTTTTTGATGAAGTAGGAGCTGAAGGTGTGTAAAAGTTCCAAGAGTCCTTGAATATGTGCTTCGCATGTCTGACTTCGCCCTTTCTAAAGTAAAGGTTAGTGAGCATTTCAGGTGGAGCAGAGATGTCAGCTACAATAGAAATAGGAATTGTATTGGAAATCCATTGTTTTATCAGTTGAAGCTACGTGCCAAAAACCACAGTAAGAAACTTGAATTCATTGCCAGTGGTTAGTCAGCAAGTTGTTAAAGTAATTGTGTAGTTGTCTAGATGGTAATTGATACTGAGGATATAACTTCTAGCTCGATGATGACTTGGAGTATATGAGTTGGCAGATATCTTCAGAATGCAAAGGCAAAAATGGAGCGTGATGCCAAAAGCAGTGCATATTAAGTTTCAAAAAACTGAGATGCAGCTTTGATTCTTTCAAGTTGCATCTGATTTACAGGAGCCTAAACACTTATCTTTAAATAGAAGATTAGACAGTTATTAAACAGAACAGTAGTCACTTCTGTCGTTAGCTGAGTAACTGGGCCTAGAAACCTGGAGAAAAAGCAACCTTTCTAGGTTACTGTCACTATGGATGAACAGTGAAGGAAAATCAGGGAACAGGACAGAATCTTCATTGCTATCTTGGAGACTTTTCTTCAGCGTGGAGATTCAACAAAGAAATTTTAACTGTGGAATGAAAGATCATCCACCTTGCTTTTCTGTTCCCGAACATTTTGAATTTAATAGGATAGACAACTGTTGCTGGCTGCCAGAATGCATTTGTATTACTCTACATGTGGAACATGCTGTAGCTGTGACTTTGAGAGAAATGTTTTTCAGTCATACCTTCTAAAATAAATTAATCTGTCCATAGCTGCCATTCTAAAACTTTCTACATTTTTAGTGAACTTCAAGAAATGAGCAAAATTGCAGCACAGTGTCTTTGGGCTGAAGTTCACACAGCTTAAAGTGAGAATAAAGAAATGAACTAAAGTGTGTTATTTGGCTTAAATTCTCTTGTAATTGATGCTGCATGAATAGCCTTAAACAGTGACAGCTGAGTCAATTCCTAGTTTTAACTAAAGTTTGCCAGTGGGTCAGCAGTTTCCCACATTACTAAAATAATAGAGATTTTTTTTCTATCTGCATTGTCTTCACCTCCACATCTTGATGGTCAAAACTCATTTGGTATGTTCAGAAATATTATTAGCCTCATTTTACTGCAAGGAATTGGAGGTAGAAATAAATTACTTCAGAAGTAATGTCTTCATTTAAAACAGCAATTTTGATTGAAGCATGTTTTACTAAAGAGCATGTCGGTAGGCTTTCTTCCTGGAACTCAGCTGACTGGTTGCCAGTTATTTATGGCTAGGTATTTTAGAGGCAGCCATGCAGACACAAGTTGAAATGCAGCGATCAGTCTCCTATACAAAACATGGACATAGGAGAATACTCATCAGGATGTTTTCATCCACCATCGCCCACTCCAGGGGAAGTGTTCTTTCTGGACAAAAGAAAAAAGAATCTGGTAGCAACTGAAATGAAGCTTCACCTCTCATCCTCCCTATTTTCATTTCTAAGGTAAACTGTATTGAGCAAAAATGCTTGTTCTGCAGAAGATTATGTTATGACATTGGAAAGGAGATAATGGTCACTTGTGTCACCCAAGTAGTTAATTCTTTCAGAACTCTGATAATTACTTGTGTAGTAATAGAGCCGAAAAAACGTATGTGAATAGTTGGGTAGGGGGAAAATGTTAGCAGGGAACTGTAAGTAGTATCAGCATATTTTCTTTCTTCCAGTTGCAACGGTGTGTGTATAAGGCCACAAAGTTGCTTGATGCCTGGCAATCTAAATTTAACATTTATTGAAAAAATAAGGGTGGCTGTTACTCCCAGTGGTCACGGACTCTGCATTTGCAGCAAGGTGGTTTTTCCCTGAAAAAGTGAGTAGGTAGGTTCTTCATAGGCATCTAAATCCAGGCAGCTGTAACTTCTGCCTCTCCCTGCCCTCCCTTCCTTTCAGTAAGGAAACTTTCAAATGGCCTCAAGCCAACAAAAATAAACAAGGGGCTTTTATCTGATACTCTTAAGTATCTCTGCATGATCTGTCAGATGGTGCTAATGCAAATAGAGAGTATTGTACGTGTCCCCTAAAAATCAACTTTTAAGTTAAAGGTTTTTTTATTTATTAGGGAAAAGAGCATGAGAAGTGGGGCAGCTCTGAATTACTAAACGTAGGGATAAGGCTGCAGTGCTCTGGATCAAATGGTTCTTAGTTACTGTTATGATACGTTTAACATAGAAGTTACAGCAAGCTGAGATTATTCAGAGGAATTTGAGGAGTGTCATAGTGTGGTCAGACATCGTATAAAAGAATTTCCAGCAGGTTGAAATGCTACAGGAAGTGTCATGAGAAATTATTTCAGTGCAAACAACAGCAGGTTGATAGCAGCTTTCTAAATACTGTCTGCTGACATGCAAACTCGCTTGGTCTGGAGGTTTGAGTTCAGGATTCTTAGAAAGTGAGCAGGCAGCACGGAACAAATGTCTGGTGATGGAAGCTCCCCGTGGGGACACTTCGGAGCTGTGCAAGGTTTTCAGAAATTCCCTTAGTCTGTTCCAAGGTCTTGGGGAGCACAGACCACAACAGGGTCTGCTGTTCATTTTCAGTTACAGCATTGTAGCATATCTTAGACTTGAAGAATCAGATCAGCAGAGGAAACTCCCAGCTGAGACATCTGAAGAAGTTACAAATTACTGCTTTTCAAGGAGAGTGTGCCTGTTCTGCTGTGTTAGGATTGGATTTATGGTTTCGGATTACTTTTTTTTTTTGTTTTTCTAACTTTGATCACTGTAACCTGTTCTGCATATTCTCAGGGCCTTTCTTCAGCATCCTTGATAGTGTTGTCCCTTAGAAGAAAGACTATTCACTTCTCTTCCTAAACAATCTTTTTGATCAAAGTTCAACAGAGGGACACCTGAGCAAACATTGACGCTGCTATAGGAGATCCTGAATTTGGGTCAGTGGTGTCTATCAGAACTGGAAAAGGAGTGTTATTGGGTACAGTATTTAATCTCAGAGCACCAACAGAGAATGTCAGAAAGAATGAAAGAAATTAAGATGCCTGTGTGAAAATTCAACCATTACTAGTATGTGTTAACAACTCTGGCTTCTGCAAAAGTAATCTATGTATATCCAAATAAGTTATAGTTATCCTTGAACTTAGGATAACTGTGTATCCCGTAACAGTGAATAGCAATTATGAGGGTGTACTGCTTGGATCATAAAGAGGTCATGAGGTTTTCCACTATTAGTTTTTAGAGTTGAGACATAGAAATTGTAATGTAGAGGCCATTAAACTCAGAGACATAAGACTCTGGCTGTTTATTTAGAGTTTACCATCCCAAAAGAATTGTATTCACTGTGTTTGCCCTGATTCTTTGACTAACTCTAGCTATTTAGCTGTATCTGTTCTTTCAGGTTTCAGAAATTTTTTAGCATCCATCCCATTATATGCATCTTTCACAGTGATCATTTAAGGATGATGTTCATGGTTGACTGATGCAGTCCATGAAATGTAATTGTATATGCCCCATAGCAAATAAGCAAATTACTTCCTTTTGGAAAAATACTTCTTATCCATCTGTTTTCTTTCAGAGAGGGAGATTCAATTTTTTTATATGAGGTAGTTGAGAGTAGGGCTGCTTAGATGATATCACTTTTCATGTGTTTTATGTTTGAGTTGTTCCAATTTTTGTGTCATTGAATTCTTTCTCCTGAAACATTATGCATTTTGATACTGGTTTGTGCTGAGGTAGATGAGAGAATAACTTTGTACTGACTCCTTGCACGTTGTTTCCAAGGCTAGCGGAAAACTTGTAAAATGGGGCAGGGGAGTAATTCCAGCAGTTCTAATAGGAACTTTTGAGCTAACAAAATTTAAATCTAAAAATTCAGAGTAAAATACTACCACTTGTTGCATGAGATGCCCTCTGAAATGAAGGAAAGGAGGAATGAAAGAAGAAAGGCAAGAAAGCCAGCGCAATAAAGAAAACCTTTTCTAGATCCACAAATGAAAACTGAAAGAATTTCCTATGAACTGCTAAGCTCTCAATTTAATACATTGTAGGAGGACTTCTGAATTGGAAAACTGAGGGAGTAAATATGCTTCAGTATTGACCATGAAAATCACATTAAACATTTTTAGAAAAGGTGTATTCCTTAATGGCTTCAAGTCTATTTTAAATACAATTAGGAAGTAAAGTGATTCTAGTAGTCATCTATTTATTCAGTTCCCTTCAAAGCATATGCTCTGTTTACTTTCCATTTCCTGAGTTTGCGTTTCAGTTGGTTAAAGAACAGATTTTTGTCTTGATTTTTAAAGATTAGCAGTAACCTGTTGGAATATCTTTGAGGCTAACGTGCAGTCATCTCCATGAAACAGTATTTTGACTACAGTTTAAATGGCACACTTCTTCTGAAAGTTAGCTGGTTTTTTAGTGGAATAGCTTGTAGTAGTGAATGTGTACAGTACCTGTTGTGAAAAAGGCACCAAGCAGTACAGAAATGGCAATTCATGTACTGTCCATTTGTAGGCAGAGCAGTCTTGAGGAGTACTTCTTGCTTCCAAGTCAAAGCATGTTATGTAAGAACAGACCTTCTGATGCCTGTCATCCAGCAGCTTGTCTACAAAATATTCTTAAATTTTCGTTATTTGTTTTCACTCTTTCCATCATTGTCTTTCATCTCTCTTTCTCCCTATCCCATGTATGCGAATACCTGCTGTAGTAACCCACCAATTGTCTCCTGCAATGGCCCACCTGTGAGGAGCAAGGCATGAAGCCACAAGTCTGGGCTTGTGCCTCTGGTGTTTGGCTGGTTGCCTACCTACTGCCCACCACAGCGATTCACAGCAGGGTTCTGCCCTCCCTCTCAGTGGGCACACAGACCCGTGCAGTTCTTTCCTGCCTGGCTTCCAGTTTCAACAACCAGTTGTGAGACCCCATTCCCTAAAATTGAATGTAAAATTGAAATCAGGCAATGGATTCATAACTCAGCTGGAGAGATTGGAATTGGTTTCAGAGATCCTATCAACCTTGTTTTCTTAGGAAACCATTTTGGACAAGTTGTTGGCATGAAAGTCACTGGTTATACCATGGAACACTACACAGTTTTCTCTCTAATGCAAGAGTTAATAGTTGATAAACTCAGTATTTCTATATTGTCTTTTGGCAAATTTTAAAGAAGAAATTTAGTATTACAATAGGGCACTCTTCCACTCATTGCAGACAGTGGTAGAGTAGAACTGTAAAGCAGTGTGAACACGTTTCATTTTCAAGGTCAGCTGGTCTTTCAGGGTAGAATCTTTGTAAAAATACATAGCCAGGGTTTAGAGTAGCTTAGCCATTATGTTCTGCTTTTGGTTTGTAGAAAGAGCACTTCTGCAATGTTTTCATTAAAACTTATGAAGACTGGGTTTTGCATCTGAGGGTAAACATGGGATCTTAAAATAACTGGTACTACTGATGAGAAGAACTTTTCAAAGTAATATGAAGTGACTTGTTTGTGTATCACAAGAGCCAATGAGTGGAACATCATTTCTGGGACATGTCGTACTTAGTATTGGAAATAATTACTGTAATTAACTGTTGATGGGATTCCCTTATAAGGAACTTTGAATGCATGGGATACATCAGAATACAATTTGTAAGGCTGGGGTGGGGATATATTTTGGCACATATGATGAGATACCAGCTTAGGTGGCTGAAGTATGTTTTTGTTAGATGTTTGTCACGTTTTCAGCTTTGCTGCTCGAAGGAGGTATGTTACTTTTCTTTTTCCCTAGACAGAAGTATATGGACGAGTTGAATTTTTAAAGTTTTCTGGATACTGTAAATGCTAAGTTAGGGGATGAATGGGATTTGTATATAGAGGATTAAAAACTTTAATTTTTAACTATTTATAAGACAACAATCTCAGTGAAAAGTTGGAATTATTTTGAAGATGAGGGGTGGGTTTTGGGGTCATGTCTCCAGGACAGGTAACTTTTCTAAGTTTCCTCCTGAAATTATTTGCTCTAGAGCATCAGTAAATTTTATTTCATTAATAAAAAGCACTAATGTGTAATATTTAGCAGGCTTTACTATATTTAAAAGTTCAGTTGAAAGACATGGAGAATTTTCAGTATTGAGTAATGCATTCAGTGGCTTCCCACATATCTATGCACCGGAAACAACTGAGGGCCTGGAAAATTAAAAAGCCAACAAGTCCACACTGTTGGCAGTAGGACTATAAAAAAATACTTGGTGGTGGTTGCAGGAGACATTTGAAAATTGGTTTGCGTCTCCTGAAGCCGTGGAAAGTACTACATCAAAACGATAATTTGTGGGGAGGGAGGGCAACTCAAATTATAGTCTTTAGTCTTGGATTACATCAAGATTTTATGGAAAGAACTGCACACTCATAAACCAAAGTAGAACTATGTAGTTTGCACTTGAAATAATGTGTCCGTGCAATTGGAAGTTACTTTGGATATATCCTTCCATACCATGAAATTTTAAGAGTTTTCCCTTGTTACATCAGCTGCATAAGATATTAATTCATTAAAAAGAACCTACCATAAAAATATCACCCCTTTAGAGTTAAATCTTGAATATTGAAATCACTGATCATTTTGTTGTTAATAAGCTCTATATGCTATGGCCTCATCTATTTTAAACTCAGAACTAATTGCAATAGTTTACTATAATTCACTGATAGGGAAATCTACTCCTACTTAGTATGTGTTGTAGTACTGACCCCCGAAAATGAGACTTTTCCAATTCTGGAGTATTCCAAATTCTTTAAGAATTTGTCACATATATGTATATTACATGATTGTGTGTTACGTGTTATATCTCTTGTAACAGTATATACTCAACAACTGCACAAATTCAGACATTGTTTGGCATCATGAAACTAATTGTGTTGAGCTGTAGATGATGATACTACAGCAGTATGGTCTCTTTATTTGAAAAGTACTGTAAAAAAATGTTAAGAACATACTTAAACATGAAGATACACTGTGAAAGTAGTGATATTTTGTAACTTATCTAGTCTTTTATAAAATTACTAGAATATTTTCCATTAAATAGTGAGTTTGTTCCAAACAAGTCTATTTATGGATCCTTAAAATTACATTATTATCATAGTGAATTAATATAAAAATCTAGGGGTTATATTTTTAGTATATTAAGCAATCAGTTTATAAGTTGTTCTCACTAGAAGACACTAGAAGGACAAAGGGGCTTCTCCCAAATTAGTTTCTTCTATAGGCTTTCTCACTTGGAGCTGTTGGGTATGGGATGATGGGAGAAGTCATGTAGGGGAGTGTATCTGCAGGCTGCCCTGCTTCTCACCAGGGGATGGACTCGCAGTCCAACCCCAGTGAAGGGTGGCATTCGTGCTGCAAGAAAGGCAGCAGGCTGGAGCCAGAAGTTGTACTTCAGTCCTCGTAAAGTCTGTGGGGTCTCAGGAAGTAGGAGAATTCCAGCGGGCTGATTCACCCTGGCCCCATCTCCAGTAGTGATTTAGCATGTTGGAGAGATGCTTTTTGGTGCAAGTTTGCATTTCGTCTAGGCTTGGAGTCCTGCTGCATTCGTCAGTGCTGCTGGTTCTGGGGGGTTGTGTTTGCTGTTCATAACACAGCAGGTAACATTACGTTACATTTTCACTTTGCAGAGGGGGGATTGTCAAATGCAGTGTTTCCCTCTGAGCAGGGTTTTCATTTTCCTTTCTATGTGAAAGACAACGTAAGTGACCATAAACTTGCAAGAAGAGGTGTAGGGATTTAAGTACTCCTAGCAAGCGGGTTTTGGAGTGCTGTGCTGGAGTTTCATGTTCTGTATGAACATCAAGTCTTTGAATCTTTTTAAGCTAAATGCTGTCTTGAATAGGTGGATTTCTTCCTTTGTGCTCCCTTTTGTTTCTCATTTCACTTTTTTATTATAAAGTTTATGGCATAAAATCAGAGGGCCATGCTCTTTCCTGTCTTTAAGTTGGAGATAGGTAGCCTGAAGGCTCATTGCAGCCTTCCAGTACCTGAAGGGAGCTTATAAGCAGGAGGGGATTCAACTTTTTAAAAGGGCAGATAATGGCAGGACAAGGGGGAATGGATTAAAACTAAAGGAAGGAAGGTGTAGATTAGCTATTAGAGGGAAGTATTTCACAGAAAGAGTGGTGAGGTGCTGGAACAGGCTGCCCAGAGAAGTAGTGGATGCCCCGTCCCTGGAAGTGTTCAAGGCCAGGTTGGATGGGGCCCTGGGCAACCTTGTGTAGATCCAAGCCTGGAGATTGGTGGCCCTGCCTGTGGCAGGGGGGTTGGAGCTCTGTGATCCTTGGGGTCCCTTCCAACCCAGACCATTCTATGATTCTATGTGCCTCCACGTATTTTTTGGAAAGCATGATTGTATTTGAGATGAATAAAGACATTACAATAGCTGCTGTTGAAACCGTGCTTTTTCATGCAGCTAAAAAACTTGGGTTCTGTCGCTCTCCCAGCTTTCTGTCTAAATAATTCTTATCTTTCACTCAATAAATTTCACTCCTACACATATGTGTGTTTCAGATACAAGGAATAACACTGTAAATGTGTCTACATAATACATGCAGTCTTCAACTAGCTCTTGTGCCACAACATCTGAATGAAAGTTATCTAGAAGTTTATGGAATAATCTTTAACATATTTCTTGATTATTTTGCATCACTATCAACAGCATTGCCAAATTAATTTTTCTTTTGTTGTATTTGAATTTTTATTCATTTACAGTCCAAACCTGTGTAGTATGGCTAAATATTTTCGTAGTAACCTGCATCTGAATGAAGAATATTCTGAAAGTTTTCTTCCTTTTTTTTCTTTTTTTTCCCCCTAAGGATATGGCCCTTGTTGCTCCTGAAGCACCTTCAGAACAAGCCAGAAGGGTTTTCCAGACGTATGACCCTGAGGGTAAGGGCCCTACTTACTGCTGATATAAGACTTTTAAAATTGAAATGTATTCATTCAGTAGAGACAGCTTCCAAATAGTAATGAATACTGCAGTGTAGAGGGCATCTCTTTAAATATAGGACTGTTATTTTCTAAAATTTGTTCTGAAGACTTCACTTTCAAATCTATTTTGCTTTCTATGTCCAGGCAATACTCTGTTTCTACCTGAGGTGATTAAAAGAGGAATGAAATACTTAATAATTAAGAAAACACATTTTCAACAAATTAGTCAGTCTACAACTGGCATGAAGATTTCTGTAGTAAGGAAATTGAGCAAAAGGAAGTAGAGTTTTTACAGCAGAAGTTTTTTAACCATGTAATGTTCTTTGTAATAAACATAAAGCTTAAATGTAAGTTGATTTCTCATACATTTTCGTAAAACAACTGATCTACTACAATTGCATTCTTCATTACATTTTGTTTATACACAGAAAATTTTCTTGTGTTTTGGAAAACAGGATGTGTAACATTCAGGTACTACTTTAACTAATCAAAAGGGAAAAATTGTATAGTTATTATCCCAGTCTAGCAGAGATTGCTATAGAGAAATTGAATTCTTAGCAAGTATTAAGCTTCTAAGTGTATGAATGATAAACCTGCAGTTTCTGTATTGCATTCCTCTTTTTTTTTTAAGTCAGAGAGGTGTTTGAAAACTATGTTCCTTCTAGAACCCCACCGTTTGTTTGCCAGTTTTAGAGGTAAAGATGTGCTGTATTCATATTTCTGAGTAAAATTTGTACTCCTGGAAAGCATTTTGTTTCTTTTCCTAACAAAACGTTTTGCTGCTTCTTCAGATAATGGTTTTATACCTGACACACTGCTAGAAGATGTAATGAAGGCTCTGGACCTTGTTTCAGATCCTGAATAGTAAGTATAATAACATTAAACACTACAGAAGTATCAGTTAACCACATATTAATTATCATTTACTTTGGGTTTTTTCCTAGCTTGCTTTCTGGGCACAGAATGTTTCAAATTCAAATGCCCCTGACTTTGGTAGTAAGAACTAGAAGTCAAAAAGAAACCCAAAAAGAAACCCTCATACCTACTGTGTCACTATATATTGAGGAGACAGTGGTCAATATATTTCCGCATGTCAGTGAGGGTGAAACTGTGACAAAAGACAGGGTATTCAGAGGCAGATTAGCATGGCCTTGCCACTGGATCTATCTAGAGAGTTTGAAGCTGGAACTGCTTCAGTTGCACTTTTGTTTCCGCCAACACTCAGTTCCTTGTAGTGTTTATAGCTGTCATGTGTTTCCAGAAATGACACTTTGCACCCCTAGCAGTAGAGTCAAAGCTACCAAATGAAAAAGGTAGTTTACTTTAGATCTGATGTGGACAGACTGGACGAATAGTGGCAGCAGTTAACCTTGGGTGTCAGAGCTTACTGTATTTTCCCACTAAATGCTTCACCCAGAAAGGAGAGCTTTGTGCTTGATCCTTTTTACGTATCCAAAAGATGGTTCTGCTCTTTTTTAAGCATACAGTCTAGTTTATTGGGATCTAAATCAGTTGTTCTGTAGAATGGCCATGGAGGCTGCAAGTTTGCTTAGCACAGTGATCTGAAATTTGATTGACGCTATTTTCTGTCCTTTCAAATGTTACAAAGTACAACAAAGTTCACTGAGCTGTTCCCTGTGGAGAATCAGAGTGAAAACTGAAATCAGAAGACACTTAAGAAACTAAAACCAAAGAAAATGCACGACAAACATGCTGGCATTCATATTATGTTGATAAGTGGTGAAATCTGCAAGAGACTTTTTTTGAGGGAGGGAAAGAAAAAAGCCTGCGTTTAATAGGGCTGAGTAGCTTTCTTTTGGCCTTTATGTTCTGCTGCCTCAATAAATCAGCAAAAGTCATCCTTTTGCATTCACAGTTTTTCCATGAGGCTGTTTGGCCTTGAGGGTGTTTGTGGCACAGCCCTGGCCTGCCTTATAGCACATCAGAGCGCCAGTCAGAAGGCCTGCTATATTGAAAAGCCCTGTGCAAGTCATGGAATGTTCTGTCTTGGAACATCTCTTAAATAAAAATGCTAATAGTGCTGTCTTGAGGACCTACTCTGTTTTGGTTCTAGATGTCCTGTCTATTTAATGTGGAGCACAAGGATAAATAACACATTTCAAATCCCATACAGGCTCTTCTAGGGTTTGGGACTTTTTGTTTGTTTCCAGACAAAACCAGGACAGCTTGTTTGGGTTTTTCTTCAGTAAATTTAAAGGCATTGCTTCCAAGTGTACTATTTACATTTTTTAGTTCAAGAACTAAATGGAAATTCTTTGTGATCATCTAATCTGAGGGTTTATGCTTCTCGGAATCAAGATGAATAATGGTCAGACCTGCTTAGATGTTTTAAGAATTACAAGAGGGGAAAACTTTGTTGAACATATGTGCATTAACGAGGTGGATTGGCCATTCCAGCACTGAAAGCCATTGCATCTGATTTTAGTAAAATTCTGGTCTGTTATTAAATACGTCTGAGAGCTCAGTGCTCTTGTTTGTTTTGTCCGTTTGTTCCTAAAACCCATCCGATACTCCTTAGAGCACTGACTTGAGCACACCTGTCAATCTAGGTTTACCTGGTTTCAAGGGTTTTATTCTAAATGTCTATTTGACTAGCCCTGGAGGCTTTTGTCCCCACACACTTCTCAGCCATAACAATACAGAGGCCATCAGTATCATCACCCTTACATTGAACAGTTGGACTTGATGATCTTGAAGGCCTTTTCCACCTTGATGATTCTGTAAATCCTCACCTCTTCAATTAAGATGCCAGATAGACTCCACTCTGAATTGACCGACACGTGTAGGCACGTTTGTTCTGTGGTAGCTGTGCTGTAGCATCAGTAATGCTGAACAGCATTAGCTATGTGCTGAATGAGAGCCTCAGTTGAAACATACAGCAGTCAAGCTTTATTAAATCTCCTCTCCTGCTTAATTGGTTTAATTTTGTACACTGCCCCTATTTAAAAACTTAGTGTGGCTCTGCATTTTTAAAACAGTTCTTGTATTGTGTAACAGAGCCACTCTCTTAACATAGTTGTGTGTATTGAGGCAGAAACAAAAAGAAGCCAAATAATGTATTATTACTAGTATGTTAGGAGCAAGAAAGGAAGCTACGTAAAGATGAAGACACTTAAGTGGTAGCCTAACGGATAAAATCCTTACGTGCAACAGTAATAAAAAAGAGCTTAGAAAAAGCCTTCTGCCCACAGCCCCCAGCAAAAGAGACCTAGGTGGTTAAAGACATAGGTGGGAAAAGAGGCAGCTATGAGATGCTAAGGCTGTGTCTTCTGGAAGAAAAATGCAGTGCCTACATGAAAAAAATAGGGAAGAATCTACATATATGGCACATTAAATGTAAATACATAATAAGGTGGAGTTAAAATCTTCTGAAGAAAAAGCTATGAAGTTATAAAACAAAAGCTAATAGTACCTTCTTTAGCTCAGTCAGAACTGGGACACTTTTAAGAGGTCTGAGGTTCTGATAGGTGATCCCTGATAGTAAAAAGTATACAAAGCCAGTAGGAAATACTCGCATTCATGGGCGAAGATGAAAGGGAGTAGTTCTCATCCTCACTGGGGAAAATTACAGGGACGTTTCCACACGTAAGCCTTTCTGCGGGTGGTCAGAGTAGCTAGGAATCAGAAATGTCAAGATAAAACCCCCAAAATTCTGAAGAAACATTACAATGAAATTTTGGTGCTATTTTAGGTTACACATTTGAAGTCCAGTCTGGGGAAAATTCACACGTAGATCTGTCATATATAAACTTGGGATAAGAAGGAAAGTTTTCTTGTAGATAAATAACTGATCAAAGGATAAAAATGCCATTTTTCTTAATGGAGGGAGTTCATTAGAGGAATTTTGGAGGAATTGGTATTAGGTCTGGGAGGTTTGTCAGAGCATCAGTAAGGATTTGAAGGTAGGGATTGATATGAACTTTTTCTGATGATAGAAGAGTTTTCAAAATATTAAAAAAAAAAGTGGAAGAGCAGAAGTTATTGGAAGAGGAGAAGGGAAGTCATGATACAGTAAATGTAGATTGATTACACGTAGAATAAAACAAACCTACATTTCCATATAGATTGCTGGGCTGTGAAGTAGGTACTACAATTCAGGAAGCGGATCTTTGATTTAAGCTGATACTCAGACACACTGCATGGGCTATCTAGGAATTACACCGTTGTATAAATGCATGCCATTTCACTCCATCTTAAAAAAGAACATTGTAGAAAGGTACCAGGAAGGCAACAACGCTAATTGAAGGTACAGAATGGCACTAGTACAAGGCAGAACTAGGTTAGGAGTGTGTTCGACCTGGAAAAGAGACAACCGCTGGCATGTAAGAGAGGTTTCTAGAATCAGGAGTTACATAATAAATAGGGAATGATTGTTAATTGCTTCTCACAATGCAAAAATGAGGTGTCATCAGAATGAATTATCAGGTGACAGGTTCAGAACAGGAGATACTTATTCCCAGAATCCACAGTTAAGTTTTCATTTTGTGAGTGGAGTTGTTTAATTGCCAGGAGTGTATATGGGTTCAAAGCCAATTAGGCACATGCATGGAAAGAAAAAAATATATCTTTGTGTTTTAGATACTGCCTCTCACTGAAGATGTCTTTGAGCAGCAGACTGCTGGAAATGGGGAGGGTAAACTAAGGATATCACTGTATATTTCCCTGTTGTACTCTCTCGTAAGCATCCACTGCTGACCAATGTCAGAAACAGGATATTGGCCCAGATGCTCTGGTGGTTTGACCCAATGAGGACATTCTTGTGTACGGTACAACCTGTAACTTAGTCAAGAGGATAGGTAGATGCAAATAAATGTTTAAGCTCTCTGATGCCTTTAGAAATATATTGCTTAAATAGAAAATATAAAGTTATAAGTGACATTCACTTGTAGTGACCTGAAATGATACCATACTCATGTAGTAAGGCTTTCAGATTAATAGTGTTAATATTTTCATTATTGATTGGTTTGGGCTTTTTATATTTCAAGGACCTGATGTAAATGACAAGTGTATCTGTTAACTTTATTTCCGTGTACTTAGAAAATCTTGGAGGCTTTTCAAATCCCCATTTAAAAACAGGTTATTTGGCAGTTACAGGGCTGTATTTAAAAACTGACTGGTTTATGTATCGAGGTTGAAGAATGCTTACAAGACAGCAAAATGCCTCTTGGGCTGTAAACCTGGTTTTAGATTATATGGGTTTCAAATTATTTTACCAAATATGGTGGTCCTTCAGAATTATCACTTATTTAATTTAAAACAACAGATGACTCTTATTTAAAAATAACCATGTTTTGGCAACTTGCATGCCATTCTGGTTCAGTTGTCACTTAGGATTAAAAATAGAAGAGTATTGCTGTACTTGGCAGCCAGTTCTGTGGTAGCACAGTCATGCAAGGATAAAAAAGTCTTACTCATGCTTTTATATTCACTGTTTTTGTCATAGTGTAAACCTCATGAAGACCAAATTAGACCCAGAAGGACTGGGCATCATTCTACTGGGTCCTTTTCTGCAGGAATTTTTCCCTGAGCAGGTAATCAATACAGCTTTACTGCTGCAGAGCATTGTCTATTCTGCTTGTCTTTGAGGTTCATTAGACACTTCTGCCACTACAATGGAGCTGTTTCTGGTCATGAGGATTGCTGTCACTGGGCCCAGTGACCAGCAGATAACTTGTTGTATTGCACAGCAAACTGTAGACTTCTGTTCTGCGTATGGTGTCGGGGATCTTCTCAGCTTTACCACTGGAGTTGTAAACTCCAGTGTAGTGACAAGGTCTAAAATGAACTTGACAACATATATAATTACTTTGCATATGAAATTGAACTGGTTCCCTACTCAGAAAGTTCATCTGAGTTAGTTTTTTCCAAGAATAAATGTGCATACTGTTTTTATCATTACAAGTGTCTGCTGCAATTGCTCGCAAATGGGACAGGGTTACAATCATATCTAAATCTATTTTTATCTGTATCTCTATTAATGCACAATTTCTGACAGTTTAACAAAAAGTCTTGATAAAGTTGTGTTTAGCATATGTCTAAGTCAGTATCAGCCAGGGTAATGGAAAATTATTTTCAAATTCTCAGTCTGTCCCACATACTGGTTAAGAGAGCACCGCCCCTGAGAAGCACGTGTTATCCCACCAGTGCTGCCCTCTTCTTCCATTGCCCTGGGTCACACTCTCCTGCCCTCTGGCTGCTCCTTCCTGGCACCGGGAACATCTTCGTACAGATACGTGGTAAACCAGAGCAGGGAACTGGTCTGGAGGAGAGCTCTCTGCAGGCTTGTGGAGCCTTGTTCCACGGCCACGCAGAGGCTTGAGTTGGAGGAAGGCTGTTTCCCCACTGGCAGAAAGATTGTCTGGTGAGGCAGGAGAAGGGCTGAGAGGAGTACTTCGTGGGAGGCTTTTGTGGCCTGGTGTGTCACAGAAACTACATGGCTTAATTTTTACAACAAAGGACATGTGAAATGGGTATTTTTTAAAGGCTTTCAGTGACATGCTGCTACGGGTTGTGCAGCATTGCTTGGGTGTAGCACTCTGTACTGTGAAACAGACTGGTCATTCCGAAGACACTGGAACTGCGCTTCCAGTGATGGTGAGGACTGGATACGTCATTATGAGATGACATTGCACATTTGCCAACTGTTTCTTCTTCCTCTCATTTGCATATCCAGAAGTGGATGTACCTTTACAATCAAATGCAGTTTAATCTTATTTCTTACAATTACATTACTTGCAAATCTGGAAGACTCAAGTGCTTAATGTTAGGCCCCAGATGCTTAGAAAGAAGTTCAGAAAGGCAGAGAACATCCTCCAGAATTGGCTGTGCCTAAACTGCCCAGTACTGCGGGCTGTCAGTAGCTGGAGGGGGCCATACAGCCATTGTATGGCTCTGCTGTCTCTGTTCCTGAAGGACATCACTGACTCAAGAGGGGCACCTGGAGCAGGGGCATGGTGGGATCATGGGCACATCCGTGCCTTAGTCACCTAGAGAGCTGGGGGAGGAACTCTCACCATGCTGTCAGGTGGGAGCCCCCAGGTCTGGGTAGCCCCTTTGAGTACAAATTCCCTGCTACACATGATTCCCCGTCACTGGGTCTGGCCTGTGCTTGGAACCTTTGCTACTTCCAGTACCAAACATGGGAAGTGTTACTGCCCTGAGGGTACAGTCTGAACAACCAGCACATTCTGGACTGGGGTTCCTTTGGTATCAGGGCATGGATGTGTTGTCCAATCTGACTGCACTCTGTGAATCAGAGAGCAGGAGCCCTTCCCTGTGCTGACACCTTGTTCAGAATTCCTTCTGAACGTGAAATTCCGCACAAATGAAGATGAATATCTGTCTTTAAAATATTGTGTGAATAACAGGGGAGCGATGGTTGGAATTGTTGATGTTACCCTTTGTGGTGGGTTGACCCCAGCTGGAGGCCAGGTGCCCCTAAAAGCTGCTCTATCACTCCTCTCAGCTGAACAAGGGAAAACATAACCAAAGGCTCATGGGTCGAGATAAGGATGGGGGAGATCATTCAGCTGTCACAGGCAAAACGGACTCAGAAAAAAATAATCTAATTTGTTGCAAATCAGAACAGAGTTATGAGAAATAACACCAAGCCTTAAAACTCTTCCCCCACCCCTCCCTTCTTCCCAGGCTCAGCTCCACTCCCAGTTTCTCTCCCTCCTCCCTCCCCAGCAGCACAGGGGGACAGGGAACAGGGGTTGCAGTCAGTTCATCATGAGGCCCCTCTCATGGAAAACAGTCCTCCATGAACTTCTCCACTGTGGGTCCTTCCCACAGGCTGCAGTTTTTCATGACTTGCCCCATCATTGGTCCCTTCCAAGGGTGCAGACCTTCAGGACCAGACTGCTCTAGTGTGAGTGCCCCATGGGGTCACAGTCTTATTCGAGCATCCACCTGCTCTAGCATGGTGTCCTCCACAGGCTGCAGGTGATATCTGCTCCACTACCATCCTCCAAGGCTGCAGGGAAATCTCTGCTCCAGCACCTGGAGCACCTTCTCCCCTCTGTTCTTCAGTGATCTGAGTATCTGCAGAGTTATTTCTCACATCATCTCACTCCTCTCTTTGGCTACAAAAGAAACTGCTGCCTTCTGCCTCTCCCTTCTCTTACCTCTGTTATCCCAGGGGCCCTACTTTGATCACTGATGGACTCGGCCTTGACCAGTGATGGGTCCATCTTGTAGCCAGCTGGCATTTAGCTCTGTCAGACACGGGTGAAGCTTCTAGCAGCTTCTTGCAGAAGCCACCCCCGTAATCCCCCAGCTACCAAAACCTCACCACACGAACCCAAAACACCCTTTATGCACTACTTAAGCATATATCTAGTGCTCAGGAGATCCTTCTTTGCTGACAATATGTAAAACCCCATTTTTAACTGTCCTAGGAAGTTCTAAACTCCACCTCAAAAGCAGGAAGAGATCTCAGTTTTTCTTTTCAGGGCTGTTGTCTTAGAAGAGAAATGCTCAAATGTCAGTTAACCAGAGAGAGCAAGCCTGACTGTAGAGCTTAGGGCAGTCACCTGGAGAGGGCTATTCCTGCATTCCCCAGTAGCCTTTCTGGGGGGAAATAATTGCTGCAAAAAATTCTTAACATCCATAGGACAGGAACAGGAAAGCAGCACTTCTTTTTCTTTAGGGTGATCATACCTTCCTCGGGGAAACGAGCAAGTGTCCTCTTTCCTTTCCAGCAAAGTTAGATTTTATTTATCCTTCTGGAGTAACTTCTGTATGTAGAGTTAGCACATACCTTCCTTTTCACCAGCCTCCGTCCACTAAGCAGCCTGGGTTGCTGTGAGACCCATACAGAGATAAGGGGTTTGGATCATTTAAGAGGAGAAAAATTAATGAGGGCTTTTCGTAATCTGATGGATGTGCTGTAACCTGAGCAGATTTCTTCTCATTCCAGCCTTTGCCTCCAAGTACTTAAACAAAGGGGTAAGATTTTGTTTGGAGCCTGGTGCAGTAGGCATAAAAGAGATGATATTACACCTGATTGGGGTTTCATGATGCAGTGAAATGCAAAGCCCTCCAGTCCTTTTGGGACTAAAGTGTCAGAACACCTGGAATGGTGAAGGCTGACCTCGGCAGTACACCTGCTGCTGGGCCCCAGCTAAGCAGGTCCCCTCGCAGCCTGTGTCTGGGTACAGTGCTGTTCAGCTCCTACATGGGGATTGGAGCCTGGGTCTGGTCCTTAGGGAATATATAACCTCATAGCATCCAGTCATGAATCTATACTAATGTGGCTACAACCTCAGGTGTCTGACGTCAGAAAACTAGGAGAGCTTCTGCATGGTCAGTGCTAAAGCTGTAACTGAAAGTGTCTGGATGAGAAAATCACAGCTTGCTCTTGGGGGCATCGCTCACCAATTTCCTGACACCTTTTATTTCTGCTGAGAATGGTGAAATGAAGAAAATCTTCAAGATGATGTCACCTCAAAGAAATTGTGCTTTTTGACATTTTCCTTAAGTCTTCCTGGTTTAAATGCATCTGGTTAGTTGTAAAGAGAAGAGGCTGTCAAAGCACAATGCGTGTGTCACAGGAAATTAACTGTCTTCTTTCTACTAGGACTCCAGGGTTTCAGAGTCCTTCACTGTTTACCATTACAATGGACTCAAGCAATCCAACTATAACGAAAAGGTAAGCTTTAAGAAACGTAACAATTAGTATGCAAAAAATACTTGAAACAGACTTTTCCCAAAACTATTCTTTCAGTGATTTCCTTCCAAGATGATGTGTTTGGAATTGGAAACGGGTTTGTGCACTTGATGTAGTTCAGTGAGCGTAGCGTGTGGCTTGGCCAGACCACATCTCTTGAGGTGGGCATTTCTCACGCTCGTCCATGGGAAGCGGGATGCGAACTGTAAAGGACAATGGAGACATAACACAGGCAAACTGCAACTTCTCTGAGTAACCCTACATGTAAAATGAGATGTGTGGATCTTTACTGAAGTATTGTAGTAGTCCAGACTTGTAGCAAAATTCAGTAGGTTTTGGAACTACAAAAAACTGGGGGGACAAAATGGACCTGTTTTATTCTCAGAAGGAGGGGTGTGCATGGCACACCATGACTGCTTCTGAGTGAGCCCCGGAATTAGCGTTCAGGTTAGAGGAGGGTAAGGCATCACTAGACAGAGGGAACAAAAATGGCTTCAAGTAGGCAGACTCTTCGAGAAGACAGATACAGTCCATCTCTGGAATAGCTCGGAGTTAAGTCCTTAAAATTACCCCTGTGAGGTGTCAGCAGTTTCATGCCCAAAAAGTAGGCAAAAGCAGTCAAAGGTGCATTTATATTTACTATTGAATATATAGAGACACACACACATAATCAGGAAAATTTAAATAATTTTTTTGTTTTAGGGAAAGCATTTTAAATACTGTTTTATGGATAAAACTGATTTGCAACAGAAGTTCCGTCTTATAGAAAATTAATTTCATAAAGTCAAGTCTAAGGAACACTTATCCTTGTAACAGTATCAAACTTGGCAGCTGCAGCAGCAGTAGAAGGTCGACTGTCACAGGGCTTTTGCATTGCATTTCCTGGAGGTTTTTTTCCCCCAGTTCTGCCTTTTACTGTCTATTGAAGTAAATAGTCAAATGACTATGGCCTATAGTCAAATAAATATTAGGATTTCAAGCGTTTGAGTCTAAGTTTTTGATTTTGTGCCTCGTTTCAGTTTAAAAAAAAAAGCGTAAAGCTCCATGGATTTGATTTTTGTACTTTAAAAAAGAAAAAAGTATCATAACAAGTCCTCTTCTGACCCAGTGAAAATAATAATCTCATCTTGGAGCTTTTAAACAAAGACAGGCTGACATCATTGGATTTATTTTGACAGGTCATGTATGTAGAAGGCACAGCAGTTGTTATGGGCTTTGAAGAACCAATGCTGCAGACGGACGACACTCCTGTAAAACGCTGCTTGCAAACCAAATGGCCATACATAGAGTTGCTCTGGACCACAGACCGATCTCCTTCCCTAAACTGACCCGTTGGGCCGAAGCGACACGCTGCTGTCGGATGCTCAAATGGGGATGCGAGGGTTGGCATTTGCTTGGGAAGCGATGTGCTTGGGCTGTGTGGAGTCATACACTGGTATCATTGATGAATTGTAAATAATGATTACAGACACTTTTTCAGTGTTAATTGGAATATTTAATTTTTTAATCAGATTGATTTCTATTATAATAGTTTTGTCTTTTTTGGCCACTGTAGTACTGTTAATGTGAGTTATCCTAAAAAACAAACCAAACCCCAAAACCTACTTATAGAGTCTTAACATTATTTTGCCATCTCATGAAGATTTGAAAACCATCTGGTATTGCAGAATCTGCATATTAGATGTCAAATCTTCCAAACACAAAACATACTCGGCTTCCTCGGAATCATATAGGCATGTTTTATTATTTAAATGATATTGGCTTACATTACAGTACCATAATGTGTGGACTAGACTGGCCTTTGCACTGGATATGTTTTAATGATTTTAAATTTTCTGCAATTTTTCCTAAAATCTAATTTTACCTAAAGAGCTTGCACAATGTGACATAAATATGATACATTTTTAGGAATATTAATAAGTATAATTAAATAATACTCTTTCTTGGCAGTTGTACATTACTGTGGCTTAGTTATCAGGCATGTTTCAAGTGAACAGAAAATCTGAGGAAAAATAGATGTATGAATATTTATTTGAATTTGTATAAAAGAAATGTAAAAACAGCAGACAGAATTTCTTGTTCTCTAATCTTTAAACTATTCAAACTTACAATATTGCCAAATAAATACCTCTTCTCAATTTGTCCAAACAGCAGTGTAAGCCAGCGTTATTGTATGTGTTAACTGCATGAGAACATCTGTTATTACATTATTATATTCCTTTATTTATTATCAACTTGTTAGCCCTAAAATAAATTTTTTTCCTTGAATCATGATGTATTAAGTTTGGTTGTAATTGGAGGGGGTTGGGCCCAATGATCTCTGGAGGTCCCTTCCAACCCCTACGATTCTGTGATTCTGTGAACTTGTTTGCTGCCTCCCTAAGATAATGAAGAGGAACCGTGGGTTTAGAAATGCCAGGTTTCGAGTTGAACACATCCCAGGGAAAAGCCAACAACAGAAGATAATTTATTGCATCTTTACTGTGCTATTGCCAGCAGGGCTGTTTCACAGTCAGGAATGTTTATTTTTTAAATTTTATTTTCATGTGGAAGTAACAATATGCCCCTAGGACAGTCATAGTGCGGGAAAACACACTGGTTGGGAACGAGCTATGTAGTGTAGGGGAGAAGACCTTGTTGGAGAACTTGCCCTGTAAAGCACGTAGTAGTGGAAGAGAACACCCTCCGTGAGACACTTGCAGGTATGTCTGCTGCAGGACTGTGCAGTGCATCTGTTAGATTTAGGCCTGGAGATGGGTGAAAGGTACGGTCCAGGGGGAGGGGTGAGTTAGCCTTGGCTGACTGCCAGGTGCTCACCCAGCCACTCACTACTACTCAGCAAGATGGGGGAGAAGATAGATAAAAAGCTCCTTATCTCCTCATCAAGGTAAGGACAGGGAGACCACTCACCAATCATCATGGAAAAACAGACTATAAACTCATTTAATTTATCAGCAATTAAAGATAGTGAGAAACAAAACCAAAACTAAACCCACCTTCTCCCCCACACCCCTTCTTCCCAAGCTCAACTTCAATGCCAGCTCCTCTGCCTCCTTGCCACCCGAGTGGGGCAGGGAGACAGGGAGTGGGAGTTGGGGTTGGTTCATCACATGTTGTCTCTGCTGCTCCCTCCTCTGCCCACTGCTGCTCCAGTGCCTGGAGTCCCTCCCACAGGAGACAGTCCTGTGCCAACTTCTCCAATGTGAGTCCTTTCCACAGACTGCAGTTCACCAACTGCCCCAGCGTGGGTCCTTTCCAAGGGTGCAGCCTTTCAGGACCAGACAGCTCCAGTGTGGGTCCCCCATAGGGTCGAAAGTCCTGCCAGGAGCCTGTTGCAGCATGGACTCCTCCTCACATGAGCTGCAGGTTCTGCCAGGAACCTGCTCCAGTACCAGCTTCCCACAGGATCACAGCCTCCTTTGGGCATCCACCTACTCAGGTGTCCTGCATGGGCACAGCCTGTCAGACCATGGTCTTCTCCACAGGCTGCAGGGGAATCTCTGCTCCAGCACCTGGAGCACCTCCTGCACCTCCTGCACTGACCTGAGTGTCTGGTCTGCACTCTAACATATCCTCACTACCCCCTCTCAGGTATCTCACAGCACATTTTGCCCTTAACCATGTTACCACAGAGACACCACCAGTGCTGCTGACAGGTCCTGCTTTGGCTGCTGGCAGGTTCATCTTGGAGCTGGCTGGAAATGGCTCTGCACAGTGTGGGGCCAGATCTTTGTGACAGGTCACAGAAGCCACTGCTGCAGCCCCTCACCCCCAGGACTACCAATCCAGCTCGCTCAGGACTTGTTTACAAACCTAACTTCTGAAATTACCATGAGGGTTCCTTATTGCAGCACTGACAGCAGTGTATCTTCCCTTTGCTTGAGACTTCTTTTCCTGAAAAATTCATTCCCTTGCAGATGACAGTAATTTTTTTAAAAGTTCCTTGATTCATCCTATCTGACTGCCTTTCCTTAGAACACCAGTATTCTGACTCACTCTGTGGCCTGATGCTAGAAGACTTGCGCAGCAGCAGGATTGCTACTCGAAAGTATATAGATAATTAATCATGAGAATGTTTTCATCTGGATTGCCTGGCAAGCCTGAAACTATTTTTCCTAAAATACTCAGAGGTGATAGGTATTTGCTCTATCTGGTTCTGCACATTTAAGATAAATATCTGGGCAGGTTTGCACTGATGTCTTGGAAGGTGAAAATTCCTTTTTATTGCTCTTTCCTCCGGGTCCTGGTGTCTGTCTTGGCTTGCTGTATTTGAAGGCCTAAGGCCAACACATGTATTGTCACTTTGTTAAAGCTGGTATAAATCCAAATGTAAATATCCCTGTTATAATCCATGTGAAGACCCCTCTAAAACAGTGAATCACTTACGTGCTTGCAGAGCACTTGGGTTTTTTGAGTACTTCTGTTGATGTTCTTGGCTTTATCTTTCAGACTGTTCTAATACCTGTCTGTCCGATCCATCTGTATGCATTTTTATTCTCTCTTCTCTTCCTTAGGAGGGTGAGTTTAGCTCAAAAGAGCCCAAGATAGGCCTGGATGGTGCAGGCAAGTGACATGGGAATAAAATCGATTAGGGTGCTGAAATAGCTATGCCTGCATCACAATTCATGAGCAGGAACAAGAATCTCCCCGAGCACAATGCACACCATGCTGTATCTGATGTCCAGCCAGGCGACTGTCTGCAGCCAGCCTGGGTACTGCAGACTGCAAGCAGCCAGTCACTCTGGGTACCTGTGACTGCAAGCAAAGCTGCTGAGCACAGAGCATCAAGCGTGCTCTGGAGAGCACCCTCAGACTCCAGGGTGGGTTTGCTGAGTATTGTGTTGTGAGTCTGCCCACCGTGATAGCTGGGAAGGTGCAGAGTGAACACGGGGTGCGCTCCCAGCCTCCCCTGCACATCCTGGCTCTTCCATCCTTTGGGGTCTCACACACTAAACAGCCAGCCTGTGCTTTCACAAATGCAGTAGATGGGCTCATTAGACTCTGGTTTATATTGATTTCATAAATAATGAAAAGGGAAAAAAAAAGTATTTCCATGAGATGTCTTGAAAAGAAGTCTTTTTTCACAGGCTACATGGTTGGATTGCTGGAAGATTCAGTCTGCTCGCTCTCAAGTTTGCTTTAATGCTTTTCATGTATGAACTACTTCTGCTAAGGCTTTTTTACCTTGGACAGTGTTAACAGAAGTAAGGTGCAAAACTAAATGCTGAACATCCTTTGTTGGCATGTCATCCTGAATTCAGATCCCACAAATTATGCTCTCTGTGGAGCACGGTCACACCCTCATTTTACGCTTCTGCTTTGGGGCAGGATAATCCAAAGTACTGTCTGTGTACTGCTCCCACTGCAGTTCAGGAGAAGGCTTCCTGCCTACAGAAACAAAACTAGGAAACAACCAAAAGAAAAGGAACTAGGAAAAAACTGTAAGAATTGGACTCTTAAGCTTCTGTACTGCCATGTTTTGAAAACTTTTAACAGTAGAATTGTCATTGATTTTGACAAGATTGATGTTAAAACCCCATATGATTCTTTGAAATACTCACCTTTCCTCTGCTAGCAGGTACATTACAAAGTAATGGCATAAATAAGATTAAAGCTCTCTATGAAATACTAATATTTAAGTTTTGCTTTGGACTGATCTTTTTAAGATTGGAAAGACCATAATGACATACTAACCCCACCATAACATACAATATAAGCTGTAGAAATCCACACCATGAATCTTGCATTTTTCTGTATACATTAGTTGGTCCCACATCTGACCTTTCAGTTATTCACAGAATCACAGAATTACAAGACCTTTAAGATCATCAAGTCCAACCGTTCCTGACCTATGCTAAACCATATCCCTAAGTACCTCATCTACCCCTTTTTTACACACATCCAGGGAAGGTGACTCAACCGCCTCCCTGGGCAGCCTGTTCCAGGCCCTGACAACTCTTTCAGTGAAATTTTTTTTCCTAACATCTAATCCAACCTGATTTTTTTTTCTCACTACCCTCTTCTTTAGGTTAGATACTGACTTTTGGACTCTTGGCTAAATGTTCTCATAAGAGCTCTCCATCCTGGCTCCAGCTCGGGTTCTAGAGCCCAATAAGATGTTTTAGTTCAATGTCGAAGGAGTTAATGTGTCAGGCCACAGGTATACTAAAGACCAAACTTCAGTGTACCAACAGCTGGCCAGCTGTGCACCTCTTGAGCAGTGCAGATCACAACGACCAGTCCAAGCATTTCTAAAGTCTGAGGAAAACAAGATCTGGAATAAGCTTCCACTGATCAAACCACGCTATTTAGGGACACACTGCAATTCCATTGAAAAACAAAAAGACTCTCTTTGAATTGATTTGGAATATCCTACACTATTGCCTCATTTCTTTATATTAAAAAAAAGAAAAGGGTAAAGGGAGGGGGACTGCTGTATGTTAACACTTAGGATCTTGAAAGAGATTTCCTCCTTTTCATTCTGCCTCGCTCCTCATACAGGTTTCAGCACTGATAGCCATTGGAGGCATTTTCCTTTTTTAAATTTAGTTCAAAACCACTAGGGTAGGTGGCATACCTTTCCAGCTGCAAGACAGGCACAAAGGAAGCACTTGAGAAGTGTCAATGGTCTTGCTACGCACCTTCTGCTTTTCACTTATGTGAACACTCATCACACTCCAACTCTGCTAATGACTGATTTTTAACTGTGCTTTGGATATCCATCTGTACAAGGTGGATACAGCCCCAGGAATGTGCTGCCTTCTCCCTCCCTAGTGCCATGGGTCAGGTATGCCATCTGAGCAGTTCTCTGAGCTCCAGGAACTTGTGACACTCAGCACTGGAACTGACTCTTCTGCTAAGTAAGAGCAAGGCATTATCATTATTATTCAGCACAAGGCAACACAACTCTCAAATGCCTTTGGTTGCCCTAAAGCCATATGACTTTTAAGAGTGAGCATTAACCCTACAAGTCATTGAGGTACTTCTGAATTTATTACTGCAGCTTAGATCTCTGTAAGATACTTGTTTGATGTAAAATAACAAAACAATGTCAAAGGTGATGTTTCAATTTAGCAGCACGAGTAAAGCTGGTACACATGTAAGGCGAGCGGAATCAATGGTGAAAGCCTGTAGGTACAGCTAAGGGTTACACAGTTAATACTGGAAGTAAACATGCTGTTCTATCTTTGGGAATAGGAATGTTAGTCTTATCTGAATAATCTTGCCATAAAGCACTTAAAATAAAACAAACACAAAAATAAAGAAACTTGAACCTCAGAACAAAACAACCTACTCAGCTGCTTTCATAGGTATGCTCTACTGTAGCATGTTTATAAATGGGTTCTCTGTTCTTCCAATCTTTCTCTGATAGTGCTTTGGAGACATCTCTATTATAAATGCTGAAAAACAATCCTTTTTTTCCTACCAACAGAGTTGATTAAATACAAAAAATGTTTCTGCTTTTCTTCCGACCTTTGCGTAGGCAGAAACAATCCAAGTGAGAATACAGTCCCCTCAAGGTATGGGTGTGATGCCCCATTTAGCTTTGTAGGGGAAAGCAGCATTTTAGGTAGAGTCAGTATTATTTTTAGCAAACAGCTAGAACACTATTGCGAGGCTTCTGGGGTCAGCAGAATTCAAAATGGATATGGCCTCATGATTTTGCATTACTTTTATGCTGAAACTGTAAGAGGAGCTTTCTAAAAGTTCCATTCAGCGCTGCATGCAGTGAAGTAGTGTGTTATTTCTGTGGGAGAAGAGGCACCACACCTGCTCCCGCATGGAGCTGTGGTAAAGACCTCTAGCAAGGCTTTCCTCCATGTGAGAGGTGCCCCATTCAGCATACGTACCAGGCAAGCGCTAACAGAGCAACTTACATAGGAATGCATTTCCTAATGTGTTCTGAATGGTGTGGCAGGGTTTACATCTTTCCTGTGGTTAGAAGGGTTTCTTGGTTGCTGGCAGGTTATTTTTAATAATAGCCATGCCGGCAGGCACATAACAATCTGATGAAGGTCTATTTCCCACCCCCTCCCTGCACTTTAGATTCCTAGAAGGGATTTCCAAGTACCAGACTCCAGCTTAAATTCCTGAAAAAGCTGGAAGTTGAGAGAAATTCAAGTAGAAACCACCAGCCTCAGCTCCGCCATTTTCCCTCGCGAATGCAGCCAGCGGGTAACTGCTGGGCAGAGCCAAGGGGCTGTCCTACTTAGCATCCATTTCTCCCAGCTTCACCTGTGGAATTTCTTAGTAAGACAAATTGGTTTCCCCAGGCTCAGGCCTGGTTAGTCTTGTAAACCACCCGCGCACCCTGCTCAGCCAGGATGGAGAAACCTTGCCTGGGCCCCAGCATCGCTCCCTGCGCTGGCCAAAGAGCCTGGCTGCGGGTCCCCGACGGCTGCCCCGCAGCCACAGCGAGCTAAGCACCGTCCTTCTCCCAGACAGCCCGGCGCCGTCGTGCGGACCTGGGGCGAGGCGCCGACACCTCCGTTGGCGACAGCGGGACCGCTTCTGCCACAGTCAGGCTTCTCCCTCGGCGACCAAGGCGCGGGTGAGGCGGCCCCAGAGCGGCCTCCAGCGCTTCGCCCTGCCCGGCGGCAGCCCACGCACAGGCCGGTGGCGCGGGGGTCCCTCGGGCTCACATGCTGCCCCGTACAAGAACTTCCCCGTCGAGACGCCGCGCTCCCGGCGGGGACCCACCGCGTCTCCGCGCCTCGCCGGGGACGGCCGACAGCCGCTCCGCACCGCACCGCGCTGCGCTGCCTGCCGC
>VZTU01030484.1:43181-69192 GCA_013400835.1 Zapornia atra
GGGGGGCGGCGGGGTCCGGGCTGTGCCTGAGCGAGCGCCGCCGGGCCGCCCCGCTGCCCGGCCGGGGTTGGGGGCAACGACGGTTGGGAGAGGTTTTGGGGAAGGCGGCGGGCAAACGGCGGCGCCCGCCTGCCGCCTTCGGGCCGCTCGTCAGGGGTGACAGCCCCCGGCCCGCCGTGCCGGGGCCGCCGCCCGTCGGTCCTGATCGCCCCGGTGACTTCCCGGTGTGTTTCGCAGAGTCAGTGTCCTGGTGGGAGCTCCCAAGGCCAACACCACGCAGCCAGACATAGTGGAAGGAGGAGCGGTGTACTACTGCGCCTGGCCCGCCACCCAGTGCAGGCAGATACCCTTTGATAATACCAGTAAGTAAATCGCCGCGTCCGCGGTGCGCGCTGCTCCGCGGTGCTTGGTCCCCCGTCGGCACAAGTTCCCTCCGCGCTGGCTTTGGCTGTGACGCTTCGCTCCGGGTGCCTGCAGTTCGCTGGAGAGGTCTCCCTCCTGGGGGGCTGTGTGCTTGTGCGCGCGCAGGGCAGGGTCGGATGGTCCCCAGGGATGTAACAGGAGCGTGACCCCAGGCGCGGTGCGCAGTTCATCTTCAGCACTTATCACCGCGCTTCTTTCTTTGGCTGTTTTTAAATGCTTAAATGAAAGGGGCTTGAAAATACCGTTTTTCCTTTATTTTTGAGTGCCTAGAAGGCAAAACCCCAGAGAACCGGCGTTTCCCAAACTTCACGTGAATCATGGAAACCGCAGCACTGCCGGTGTTTTTACCAAGGGGGTGGTCAGTCTTTCCTGGTAGATGAAGCTTGCTTATTTAATTTTTTTCAGAAAGAAAGAATATTATTCCAGAATATTGGAGGCTAGATGCAAACTGATTTAGGCACAATGTGGATAGATCATATCCATTTCCAAAATCCCAAGACAGATGTTTCTTATTTAATTAGAGGGAACACACGTTTTAAACAATTCAGGCTGTTTATGTTTTCTGTTGTCTCTTTATAGGTCCTGAAAATAATTTAAACCTAGTGTTTGCAGGGACATTGAGACTGATTCCTTTATTTCGGAAGCTTTTGAGAGTTTAATCATTAACCAAAAGTTTTGATTCTTTAGGTTATAGTTAATCCTAACATTTGTGGTTTATTTAAATATGAACACTACTTTTTTTTTTTTTCTGAAGGCACAAATTAAATTAGGAGAACTTACTTAAATGCAGCAAGCAAGGAGTGCAGTTCTTTACCCCTTCTAGCTCCAGCCACCCACACATCCTATTACTATGTTAGTGTCTGGGAACTCTCCTCAGGATGACTCCCATCATGCTGGCCATTCTTCAAAACAGAGTAAGAGATGGCTCCTGCATGTGTATGTTGCTACTTGGGAGTGTAATGCTGTGTACAGCCTGTGGTTATTTATGAATCTGAATGTACAGGCGTAGACAGAATGCATACAATATTTTTATTGTAATATGCCCAAGTACACATCTTTAAAACAAACCAGTTTAGGAAATATTCCTGTATTTCCCTCTTACAATTAGATGGTTCATGTAACAGCAGTGGAATATGCTATCTATACAAAGTAATTTTGTGTTTGAATAGAAAACTTACTAAACCGAATGAAAATTCCATTGCACTTTAAAGGGGCTTTTTTAAAAATTAATGAAAACCTAGTGATGAAACCTAGAAGGACATCTGGCTTTCCTGTGGGAAACTCCAGGAAAGTTGACTTCGAGACTCAGGACAACTCAGTACTGTTGGCAGAGATGTCCTTGTGCAGATACTGTGTTTCAAATTAAGGCACAAACACAGGCTGATGAGTACAGCAATGCCTTTTGGACCTTGTCACACAACTATTCAGCTTGGAATCTCCACAGTGTACTTCATTCAGTCTACCTGAGGTAGTTGCTTGTACCCCTTGGGTATATACCTGACTTGTAGACAGCTGAAGTTAAGCCAGAGAGAGCCCACTGTATATAAATGCACCGTACCTGGAGGAGGGACAGCAATATAGGCAGGTTTAACAGTCTCATCAGCTGTCTAATTCTGGTACCAAGGGCAGTAAAGGTGTCCCTTCACACCATTCAGCGATGGCCAGCTGCCCTCGTAGACAGGGACCCCAGGAAGGTTTGCATAGCTAGTACCAACCCCCATGCTTTATTGACAGCAACATAAAGACCATCTCCCATCTGCTTCAGGTGGCTCCTTGTGCTGAAGTATGGATGCATATTTCATGTTAGTTTTTACTCTTCAAACTACTCACAGGAGTGAGTACTCCCCCAGAGTAGTCCACATGAGCTCTATCCTGTGTGGTGCTATTTCAAATAGTCTGTTACACACCATTCCTTTTGAAGTCTTTGGCCATCACATGCCTAGTAGGACCTAGATAGTCCTTAGGAAATACAAGGGGTGTTTCCAGTTCAAGTCTCTCATACAGTCACCTTGTACTCACTATACCTTCTCCATATAACATAACTCAGAAATGCTGCTATTACCATTTATATTTATTCTAATAAACAGAAAAAAGTCAGTCTGAGTTGTTAAAGATCACATGGAAGTTGGTGATGATACTGGTAACTGACTCAGGATTTTTTCTTCCTCCCGTTCCCTTAACTACAAGATTATCCTTTCTCCCAAAACACAAACACCCAGTAATTGTTAGAAGGCTGAAAATTTATCTCAAGCAGCTTTAATTTTAAAGATTAATGTTTCATGCCTCATAGGAGATCTTTAAATAGCCTTGGAAAGCTTTGAGAATATTTTCTGAAAGAAAACAGAAAAACTGCAGAGGCTGCTTCAGAGCTGGAAGATTTAATTTTGATGCATTTTTATCCAAAGATTCCTTTTTTTAAGTACTTTTTTCTCCACTCTAACAAAATAATATCAGCTGTTTCAGTTAGATTCTCTAAGCACAATAAAAGAAACTGCTGAATAATTGAAAGCATTTTTAATTAAATTCAGAAGTAAAAAATGAGTGGAAAGGGAGAGTGTAATGTAACACTTAAAAGGCAGTGACCCAACAATCAGTAGTTTTCAGCCACAAGGGTTCAATGGAGGACTTCTAAACTCTAAGGAATTTGTGAAAGAAAAGCAGATTCACATATACTGTATCCCCAGGTAGAAAGGTGAAATTGCTGCAGGTCACAGAAACCGAAATTTCCACTATACAGTAAAAATTCAAGAGATCAAAAAATCCAAGTGGTTTAAAACCACTGGCTTAAATTACATATGAGCATGGGGGTTTTACATCCTCCCTTACTGAGGACTGGGCACACAAAAGCAGCTCAGGTATGTTGCATTCAGTGCAAGCCATGTTCTGCCATTGAGGAGGGAACATACAGTGCTTTTGCTGCCACAAGTAAGTGCGTAAGTGGGCACCCAGTTGGGAAGACTCATATGTAACTGGAGATTATCTCCCTGTTTCCACAAGAACAGTAGACCTAAGTTCAAGAAGCATTCCTTCATTTGCAAATGCTTCAATGTTATTTGTATTAATGCTATTAATGAAAACACTGAGGACATTGACTAGTGTTCTGTGATGGCTTCAGTCAAGATTCAGGACATTTTTTAGTATCATGGTGTTACAGGTGTGGAGCTGCTTTGTACTAATTTCTAGTTAGTCTGTGTTTTACAGATACTGAGGTGTTTACTTAATCAATAGATGGGTGGGAAGGGAAGGGAAGGGAAGGGAAGGGAAGGGAAGGGAAGGATGNAGGGAAGGGAAGGGAAGGGAAGGGAAGGGAAGGGAGAAAAAAAATTATGTGGTAAGATTGTAAAATATATATTGCCTTAGATAGAGGATGCACTTATTCAGAAAGTCAACCAAGTGACAGTCACCTCTGTGAAAAAACTTAGGCTTGTTTAGGTTAATATTATGATGGCAATCCATAGATTTCCAAAGCAATGAAATTATTTACTTGCAAACTAACATCAATAATTGGTCCTGTTGGTAAAATATTGTTCAGGAGAAGGGACCAGGTCAGAGAAGGAAATGAGGATGGAAGTCTGACATGCTGTAGGATTTGGGTTGACCCATCCATAAGCAAGTCATGTAACCAGACATTCCCCTATGGGTTGGCCAGTGCTATGGCATCCAGCCAAGAAGGGGCTTTAGCAGGAACTCTGTGTTTCCTGCTGTTGATACAGCACTGACTCTGCAGTCCAGCGTTTGCCGTTCTTTAAATCGGGGGGCTGGGGCCAAGACTCTGGGAAGAAGCTGAAAGCACTGACCCTGAGAGCACAACTGGTGCTTTAACCTGCACCATTGCAGCAGGAAGCTGAGATCAAGTATAATGGAAGGACTTTTCGTATCCCCTTACTCCGGGAGATATGGACTGACAGGCAGAGACTCTTCCCCCTTGTTTCCCTGCTCCTGTTGCATTGCAGCATAAGGCTGTGATACCCTTTGAAACTCAATGAGAGGACAGGGGAACAAGCATTGGCATTATATTAAAGAGTTGTGATCTGTCTTTCTTCTCTTACCCACACAAAGCTACCTTCTCCTTTTCAGTTTCTCCATTATGAAATGAGGCTTACAATGACTTATTTCTGCTTTAGCATTGAGGTAGAATTACCAAGTCCTTGTGTTTAAACTGGGTGCTCTTCCCTTCAGCTGCCAGGAGGGGTAGCAGGAGAGCAATATGAAGAAAACTTTCTTCCCGTTTGGTTAACTGGGGAACTTCTGAACCATTCAACGCATCTTGCAGCCAGAAGCAAACTTAAATGCCCCCTGAAGTGCACTATTGCATTTGAATCTGGTAAAAAGCAATAGTTCAGATTTCAGAAAGTCATTATAATGGCCATTTTTAATTGTAATACTTAACAGACGGCAACAAGCTCTTATGTTTTAAATTACCTCCTAAAGGCAGAATTTTAGATAGCATTTCCCCTAAGTTTCCAGAAGTCACTGGGGTGTTTTCTTTACCACTTTTAGTAAAATCAGTTACATTTTTCTAAACTAGCTGGAGAAAGCTTGAGCAGCCTCTGAAGACAAACAGGGCAGGGGGATGTAGATCAGTTCTGGCCAAGTGTGTAGTTGATAAAAAACATGAGCTAATCTAGCCAGAAGTTGAGCTGATTGTAACAGAACCCAGGTACTGCATAAGGAAAGGATGTATTGTGGGACTCAAGAGGTTTAGTTACAGGAAAAAATCATTAGCTGTAAAGATGGTAAGATTCTGCAGAAAACTTAGAATCCTGTTGTAAAACAGAATTAGCATCTCAAGAGAAAGTGCTGAGGGAGAACTTTGTTGTACTTTTAAATGTTGACACATTTCAGTCCACTGTGCCAGTAAGACCTTATCTGGAGCCTCATGGTTCTCTTGTAGCATTCTGATTTATAATAGAACCTCTTGAGTTTCTTTTATAAGTCTCAGCCTTATCTAAAGAAGAGAAAAAAATACCCTTAGCTATGTTAGTTCAAGCCCTGAGGTCTTAATTTGTTTTTGATCAGATTGTACTTAGGGGAAAAAATCCCATTGGGTTTGATGATTCTTTCTTTCTTGATTCATGGAATGAAAGTCCAAATAAAGCTCTCTTGATATGATCTATTAAATTAAAATAACTCATATGAATAGCATCTAAAGCACAATAAACCTCAGAAATTAAATAGATGTTTTCAGAATCAGATAAATCTAAAAATAAAAGCAACTCTTCTTGTTATGCAAGGGTTTTGCATATCCTTACTGTCTCTAAGCATTCTGGAGTCCTTTGCCACCAGCATTAATGTTGAAAGCATTTTCTTGGCCTCATTCCTTGGATCATAGTCTTTAGCATTGCATTTGTGTTCTGTCTTTCTCATGTGCATCTAATATCTACGACCATGTGAACATGACTGACTTATCATTACTTCCTGATACAGGTGGTATCATCAGAATCTTTTATGGTAGTGATACACAAAAGATATCACCTTGCCATGGTGATAGGGTTGACAAGACCCCCTCTCTTCCTTCAGTTCTAGAGTATGGGACCATGTATGCCAGTACAAACCCTTCCCCCTCTCTCTTCCTTTCTGTAAGCCAGGACCCCAGTGATGCAGCAGGGCTGATTTCAAAGTTAAATTAAGTTGCTCAAAGTGTTGCGTAGACAAGTTCTGAAACTATCCAAGGATAGAAATGACATAGCATCTCTGGGGAATCTGTTCCAGTGCTTAATCACCCTCACCGTGAAAAGCATTTTCTTTATAGCTAATCAGAAACTCCCCTGCTGCAACTTGTGTCCGTTGCCTCTTTTCCTTTTGCTGCATACAGAATCACAGAATCACCTCAAATAAGATGTTGGCTCTGTCTTCTCTCTACCTGTTGAACACGGGATGAAGTGCAAATAGATCCTTCTGTGCCAAACACCTGCAGGTCTTGTACTGATGCCTCAAAACTGTACATAGCATTCCAGGTGTTGCCTCCACGTGGGGGGGATATTCACTTTCCTTGACCTCTATATATTTATATAAAGATAAATGTTTGTTGGTTTTATATGTTTGTATTACCATTTTATGTAAATATGGATAGGTGGAGGTGATTATTCACCTCTACTCTGTGTATATATAGTGATGTATAAATATATGATATATATCTTTTTTATTATCTATATTTATTTATTTTTGTGGATGTGCACAGATACACACACAAACATGTATATCCAGATATGTGAAAGGGATTTGCCACCCTGGATGTAGCCTGAGTAGGTTCAGATTAGAGGGCAGAGTATAACAGCCTGCTGCAGTTGCCTAGTTAATGGCCACCTGCGTGCATCCAGTACCAGTACTTATAGACAAACACACATGGAGCAAGTAAAGATAATACTTTTCAAAGTTCCTGGAGAGTGAGAACTTGCCTGCAATAACTAGAGATTTGTTGCTTTGCTTAGAAGCATTGTTTTCCTGTGTCCAGTTTGATTAAAATATTTTTATTTGCTTGTGTTAATTTCAGTATTTTCAAATTATAATCAGTGCTGCAGTTTTTACTACTAGCTTTTTCAAAAGCTAAATGAATCACAATAAGCCACTATAAAATACATATTGCATATACATCTATTTCGTATGCAGATCCTGATTTCTGTAGCAAAGTAGTATTTATGAGTAATGTTTGATTCATGCCTGTTAGTTTATAACATGCTGACTCAGTGACTGAGAGGAGACCAGTCCCCATAGAAAGTGCCAAATTTGTTCAAAGGTGGGCAAATGATGAGTTTGCATTAACCCTTGTGTCAGGTTCAGGCTTTAATTCCTAAAGATTAATCTCTGCCTTGTTGTTCTTACGTAGGTTTGCTTTTTACTGCCTGAGGTAGAACTTCTCTAGTTGTGCAGCTACTGCTTTGGCAGTTTAAGGGGCGTTTCTCCCTTTGGGTACCTCAAGTCTAAGAGGCCGGGTGAAGGAACACTGATTTTGAGATTCATGTTTCATCAATGTCCAGAGCTGCTTCGGAAGCTGGATTGTAGGGCAGTACCAATGTACAGGAGTCTTGGCTCCTGCAGTAGAAAATGAGATGCTTTTGGGTTGCTGAAATGTAGTTTAAGGATCACCTTACACCTAAATTTGTATTTATACATATCTCTGCGTACTCCTGGTTGTCTGGCCCTTAGTCTGCAACAGTGTCTTAGGCAGTACAATTAAGAGTGTCTCCAGAGCTGACTTCCAAGCCAAATTTGCGAGTCATTCAGACTGTTGACCATCTGGAACAGCTCCTAGGCTGGCTCTGAAGCAGTCCAGCTGGTACTCAGGCACTCACTCTCTGGACAGCTCTTCAGACAGGCTCAGGCGTTGTGTGCCCAGCCCAGCTGCTGCCTTGTATTTTAGCTATCCTTGCACTAGTGTCACGTATCATGGTACAGGATAGCCTGGACTCGTTCCTAAAAGGGGCCAGGCATTCTTATCCAGAAAATATGACATTTGAATGCAACCTGAATTCAAGCCAAGTCTTTGCGCCTCACAGAAACATGGCTCAGCCTGTGGGCCTCAGATCCCTGTAAATAGCACAGAGATAGTTGCCTGTCATATAAGGGTGATGTCAGGATGCAGACATGTTATTTTTTGAAACACTTAGATAACACAGTTTTGAGGAAGGTACCCAAAACAAATAAAACTTTTTTTTTTTAATTGGTCTACTCTAAGCTGGTCATCCATGGTTATCTGCAGTTGGTAGAAAATAATTACATACTTTTAGGCCATGGTTCTTCTGACCTTCTTAGGTATTTGCTTTAGGAGAAGAGCTGTGTCCTCAGTTCTAAGTGAATGACTAGCTCAGAAGTGAACATTTACAGTGGGTTCATTTCAAGCCTTGTTGTCTAATTGAATGCACAGTAATGACAGTAAACGTATTCAGACAAGTTAGTTGTGTATATAGCTTCATTTTGGAAGAGTTATAGGGGAAGCAATAGCTGGTTTACAGCAATCTGAAATGCTGATTGGCTGTTATATACAAAAACTAAACCGTGTTTTATGGTGCAAGTTCAGAAACTGGGAATATGGCTCCATAGCTTCAGCAAGGATTCTGAACAAAGGTGATCACACAATTGGCTGTTTGCTAATTTTATGTCAGTGATATTTTATTAATTATTTCTTAATGAAAATCCTTGCCTTATGATGAAGGATTCATACAGCACCATACGCCACTAAGCGGGCTAAGGGGGTGTGCATACAGTTTTTGCAGATTTGCTGGTAAATTCAGCTGTGGTTTTATAAATCCTGCAAACAGTTGTCCCAGTTTTAAAACCTAACTTCTTGTCAAGTTTTTTCTATTTTGCCAGTAGACAAGTATGCTGGTTTGCTTGAAAATGTAAGCTCTTTTTAAGTTAGATTACTGGTCATGAGTATCCACAGAGCCAGGATTGGCTGCTTGCTGTAAGCTGACCATGGCTGATTTTCAAGCTTCAAAAGCTTTGTTTCTATCAAGACCTCATCTGTGGACATTGATCATGTTCAGATCTGTTGGAGCATTAAAAAGAGAAAAAAGAAACCTTTAAAGTTGGAAAGGTTCAGGCTTTGCTGGAAAAAATAATCACAAGTGGTGTTGCCAACAACTAGGTAGATACTGGCAGTTCCTACAATGCAGTGTGTCAAAGTTGCTATCTATCTCCCACACTCTTAAAGTTTAAGCCCAACTTAAATGAAATGTATTTTGGAAGTTAATATTTTTAGAGTGATTTGAAATTATACTTCCTGAATGTTTAAGATCTAAATATTCCCGAGATTTATATCTCTCATCTCTCAAAACACAGATTTCCATACTAGTGCCTATAATTGGTGCAGCACAGAAACCAATATTTGTATGAAGGAAGACGTTTTCTCAGACACTTTAAAACTTTCACAGATTTGTTCTCATTCACCTTTCCATCATGTATTTTAGAAAAAAATACAGAGATAGAGGACCCTTGTTTTCCAAATATAATGCAGTTTTCTTCCTAATTCAGTTTATACTTGTAACATTTATGAGGTTACCATCAGCTGAAGTAACTGGTAACCTTACACCCTAGAAAAGCATTCAGGTATCTCCTGTATTCCTGTCAGGCAAATCCCAGGAAGTGTTGGCTTTTTCAAGTGGTGGCTACATTTTTTCCTCACTTTTAAAAAAAGTGTATGTAAATCCATAGAATATAACTTGATATTACTGCTTTTCTTTTTTGTCTGTGTGTGCGGGGCGGNCCAAAGTAGACAGTATATGGTTTTATTTTCACTTAGAGTGAATGAAAAGGATTGATTTTTGTGAAATCTCTCCTGATAGGAACCAGAAACAAATATAAGGGAATGCAGATACAAGGGGGAAGGAGTAATGCCCTGCTTATGTATAAATGGAGAAGTTCATTAGGAATGACTGGTAAGGGAAGAGCATAGCTCATGAACATATGGGAAATCAGTTTACTTCAGAGAACTGAGGGTGAAAGGAAGGGATGTCTGCTTTTTATTAAAACCTGAAATGCATTATAATTGGCCTGAGTCTTTGCCCAGATGGCTTCTCTTATGCTGACATCTGCAAGAGTGTATATAAAGCAACATTAAGAAGCTCTCTCTTGTGACAGCGTGTACACATGTAATTCTGTTTAAAAAAACCTCCTTTGCTATCTGTAGTGTTGGTCTTTGAATAAGCATGCTGAGAAATGTCATTTGTTTGACAAAAGCTAATTATGGAACATGCTTTGTACATGGAAAGTTTCTGCCACATATGAGAAAACTTTTACCTGGTTTTGTAGATACTTTTTCATTCTTCATCGTAAATTCTAGGTAAACTTCTTTTGTCAGGGGGGCCTGGGTGAGATGGAGTTCATTTTCCCCACAGCAGCCCTCACAGTGCTGTGCTGTGCACTGCTGGTGAGCGAGGTGTTGGTAACACACCAGGGTTTGAGTACTCCTGAGCAGGGCTGGCACAGCATCACAGCTGTCTCCCCAACACCCCCCCTTACCAGTAGACTGGGGGTGGGCAAGATCTTGTGAGGGACACAGCCAGGACAGCTGACCCCAGCTGACCAAAGGGATGTTCCACATCGTATGGAGTCTGATCTGTAATAAAAGATGAGAGCAAAGAGTGGGGTATTCATTATTTACATTTGTCTTCCAGAACAACCAGTACACGTACTGAAGCCCTGCTTCCTGGGAAGTGGCAGGACATTGCTTTCTGATAGGAAGTAGAGAATAAAACTTTTGTTTTCCTTTTGCTTCTATGCACAGCCTTTTGCTTTATTAAACTGACATTATCTTGACCCACGAGTTTTTTTCCCTCTTATTTTCTCCCCTCTCTGTCCTGCTGAGGAGGGGAGCGATAGAGCGGCTTGCTGGACAACTGCTGTCCAGCTAAGATCAACCCACCTCAGGAAAACACAGGGCTTCTTCTTCCAGCCCTTTGTATTTTTTTCTGAAGTTGAAGTGTGATTATTTTGAATTTTCAAATGTGAATTTAAGCTTTTTTCCACTGACTAGTGAAGAGTTTAAATGATGCTAGAATGTCAGTTTTCTATCAAGCTGCTAGGATGATGACAGTGGATGCAACATATCCCTTAGGCTGTTCACTTGTATCTGTAATTCAGAGTAAAACTTTTTAAAAACAAGATGTCAACATACTGCTTCTTTCTTTGTCAGACAACAGGAAAATTAAAGTCAATGGCACCAGGGAACCTATTGAGTTTAAGACAAATCAGTGGTTTGGGGCAACAGTCAAAGCTCATAAAGAAAAAGTTGTGGTAAGTCTTAGCATTTGGTATTAATTTCAGAGATAATGTGTATTTCTCTCAAATGTATATCTTAAATAGCTCTCAATGTGTAAATTATGGAAACAACTCTATGATTATGCATGAATTATAAAAACAGATAATAATTCAGAAAATGAAAGGAGTCCATAAAACCAGGTTTAACTGGTCAAGTGAAGATGAACCCGCTGCCCTGTGAAAACAGCAGAATGCCATATTCTTATGGAAGTGAATGATGATTTATTTTAAACAGATAGTGGACGTATTTTAGAGATACACAGTAACTGATAGCTGTATGGTAATATGATAGTAAACTGCATTAGGTCAACATTTATGGTTATATTGAGTTCTTATTTCAATCTGTTTTTCTTCATGCCACATGTGCCTAAAATCACCCTCACAGGATGCTTACTCCTCCTTGCTGCACTCTGGTTCTAGGCGGGGGCATGTTAAGAGTTCCTGTTCCTCAAACCGTTGTTCCAGAAGTTCTCACTGTTATGGTAAATTCTGAGTAGCACAGTGGTTCATCCAACTGGAACCAGTTGCAGAACAAAGGCTTATACAGTAATATGAATAATAGCCGTGCCTTGCCAGAGGTTTCTGGTTGGAAAGGTAAGGCAAGGTAGGACATGAGTGAAGGATTTGTTTGTATCTTACAGAGGCAAGGTTTAGGGAGAGGTAGTGTCTTCCCCTTGCTTCCCCAGCCAGTTCAAATGTTTAAGGGCACAGGAACCCCTAATGAATGACTTGCATACCTGACAGCTTATCTTTTCATTTTTCCAGTTATCTGAATTACTTTCAAAAAAGTTAATGTCTCTCTCTACACAACTTGTATATCTTTTATCTTTACAGTGTCATGTTTGTAACACTGCTACAATAACAGAAGATTAAGTATTAATTCACTTGCCAAAACTTACTTAGCAAAAACCTTCTCACTCAGAGACTGCTGAATGCATTATCACTGTATCATCTCTCCAAAGATTTGAACTAGATGTTTATAAGAAGACAATCTGATGATTGTGATAGACAATGTGACACAACCCTCTGACAAATCTCCTTCTGCTGAGTAGAATCATAGCAGTTCTGCAACACTCACTGTCTTAAGACATATCAGGGCAGAAGTAGGAATGTCTTCAGCCACGTGTCTGTGATCTTTATCTTAAACTATGAGATCAAATCCTGTGCAATGAGCAGTAATAGGGCAAACATTACTTGAGAAGCAGGTTAAGAGGGTATTTGTAACATATGCTTAAATGTGAGTTGCAGTCCCTGACAGAGTTCACTTGCTAATGGCTGTAAGTGAAAAATTGACTATGCTTTTCAGGTTATGATGAAAAGAAACAGCGTTCCTGGCAGGTTATAAGAAGCAGCGGTCCTGCATTTTCTTCTGTCAATATGTTGTGATCATTGCTGTATGAATGATACAACACCAAAGAGAATCCTCCTACACTATTAAAAACATTTGCCAGATGCATGAGTGTGTGAAAGGTACATGTGACATCATTTCTGTTTTAATAGGCTTGTGCTCCCTTATATCATTGGAGAACCCTTAAAGATAGCCCTGAGAAAGATCCCGTTGGCACCTGCTATGTCGCAATTCAGAACTTCAGTGCCTATGCTGAATATTCACCTTGTCGCAACAGTAAGTATTAATAGGAACAAAACTGTGTTGGAGGAATTAATTGATACTGCACTCAACATTGTCATCCTTTCAGTCTTCACACAGTCTTGGTTGAACGAAGATGACTGTGTGGCATCATTGCACTGGATGAGGGTTTAAAGAAAAATTGACATTAAATTACACGCCTGCACTTGGATGCTTTATTGTATAATTGAAAGAGGAGAAATTAAGTCAATTAAGCTTATGCAGTTATAGTGAGGAGATATAATTGGTTCAATTTAAATGGCTTTAAAATGTAGCAAACTGATTTAGATAAGAACCAGACAGCGTTTTAAAGCAATTATTCATGCTTATGTTGAGTATAAATCTCTCATCAGAGGATCGCCATCTGAGGACCAGACCCTGCACAGAAACACACAAGCCTGTATTACCATTCATGCCAATATCATCCACAATAGCTCATTTATGAAGGACTTGCAGCATGGAAAAAATGTTAGCACTGCTGTTCCTCACTCTGTGATGTTCTGAGGATGCTGCCGCCATCTCTGGGCCTTCATTCTTGGGGAACAAGGAAAACCTGCACATGTATTTAGAACCACATTCCCTTACCTAGAAGTCTGCAGAAAATGGTGAACAGTAGATTACATCATCCTGTTCATCCTGTTGAGCATCCTATGTCTAAGAGTTGATGATGAGTACTAATACCCTCATTACCTCAATGCTCCAAATTATTAAAATCAACATGAAGTATCCAGTGACTTCACTGAGCTTTGAACTGGGCCAGGGCTGCAGCAGCTTCTGCACTCACAGATCAGAGAATTGTTCTTTCAATTACTTCTCTAAAGGTAACATGTGTAAGAGCAAATATGATGGGCACCTATCCCTTCCAGGGGAAACCCTCACAGCCAGGCTATGGTGTTGTTCAGTTCAGCTGAGCTGGGTAGCTGTTTCAGGCTGCATGTGCTAGCCAGTAGCACGAGAAGTCTGAATGTGGTTCTTTGTCACAGTCCCCTGCTACTGCAGCTAGCATTCTTGCCATGTGCACGTGGGCTAATTTCAAAACACATGTTTTAACTGTTTCTCTACTAAAAACTATGATCTTGCCTTCGAGTTTCTCATGCATTATTTTTCTAAGAAAATAAGAGGCATTTTATAGAAAAAGTAGATTCTTGCTTCACATAATTAGAAGGTCTCTTTCCTGTGAAGTTCTAGAGACAGCATCATATCATGTAGCCACTAGATTTTCCTGACATCTGACGGATGCCTGAGGATGTAGCCTGATAATGCTTTCCATGGCCTACCAGAAAATCTGCACACCTGTAGCAACGTGAGACATTTCCATGTACATTCAGTGTTACTCTGTGGCTTTCCTTTTCTCACATTGTAGTATAGTTCTAAACTGAGTTGTACTAAGTCTTTCCTTTAAAGCCTAATCCTTGTTCCTGGATGAATGGGTACAGAAAGAGCTGAATCTGTAAGAAATTATGACCATCAGATCTGTTTCATGTACTTCTGAGGTCTCACTTGTGCTTTGCCAAAGGTTTATGCCATTTGAAGAGGGAGTTCAGGTAGGCATTCCTGCTCTCAGTTTCCCGATCCTGCAGACTTCCAGCACTCCAGCAGTCATAGAAAAGCCTAAAATGCATGTCAACCCAATTTGTACAATTATATAAGAATTTGGAGACTAGAAATAAAAATGGACAGAAGCAGGGAGGAAGTTTTTGCATGTGCAAACATACATCCAATATTACATTACACTCCAGTGCTCGTTGAAGCCCCTTTCCCTTGCCATAGAACAGATCAGCTGGATGTTGTCCGAACACTGACCCATGCTGACCCATCCATATGTTGCCATTTTTTGAGAATGCCTTAGTACACACATATTTTTGTGTTTATGGCAGAGCAGGCTGTGGTGACCATTCTAGGATTTCTTGTTGAGTTGGTTTTTATCTCCAGGCAAATTCAAACAGATAGTTGTTGCAAGGGTTGTTCCTTGGCCATGAGAAGAGAAAGTCCCAAGTAACTGGTCCAGTCTTTCAAAAATCTTCACAAGGGAGCTGCATGTTCAGGGTCCTGTAGAAGGTCTTGATATGCTCTGCTTCTTCTAATACATGTCTTTTCACATATTTTTGTAGTTTTGCACTTACAGCCTTACAGTTCCAGGGGTGTGTAGGCTGTTCTGTGTATGCACTGTGAAATCAATAAAATGCTTCTACCTTCATGATTGCAGGCAATGCAGATCCCGAAGGACAAGGCTTTTGTCAAGCAGGTTTCAGCTTAGATTTTTACAAGGTGAGATTCTGTTTCTGAAATACTCTGTCCAAATGTAATTCTGACATATCCCCAGTGTTTAAGTGCTGTCTTAGTGATCAAGAGTTTATCTCCATGCTGTTGCATATGGGAAGTTTTGTGAAGTTGTTGCAAGTCCTTTCTTCCTTTACATGCTTCAAATGTTGTGGGTTCATTAATAAAAGAAATACTGCACTCCACACCTGCTTATCTGTTTGCAGTCCAATTATTTCATCACCAGGACCCCACAAAACTTTGATCATTGCCATTGTTTCCAGTGTTCCGCAGCTACATTGTTATTCACATAATTAATAGAGGAGTAAAGACCTCACTGTAGGACAGACAAAAGTGTATTTCTTTATAAAGCATTACTGTTGCTTCATTGAATGTGAAGACCCACTTTTATCTGGACTCTGGTTACAAATAATCAGCAATTTTTAGAATGTCACGTTAGTGCTAAAATGCAGCTTTCACTGAAATGAAGATGCGTAAGGTGATCTTAACTTTATTTAAGTGTGGATTTTCCCACACAACCATACACTTACATCCTTTCCTTGAATTTCTCATATTCTTTTTATCATTTAAACTGTTTTTCCCATGCATGCTGAGTTATGGTAGGTTCTTTTCTCGAGTAATTTTATTCAACTCTGCTTTTTTTGTAGAATGGAGACCTGATAGTAGGAGGGCCTGGTAGTTTTTATTGGCAAGGTATGTTCATCTGGCTGGTTAACTTGACCTAAGAAGTGAAGCAGAAAGTATTGTAGAAAATGTTGTTACCATTATTTTCTCAATCTAAGATAACCAGTCTCTGGCCTGGTTTTCAACAAATGTAAATCAGAAGAATTGCTTAACAAGCAACTGAGCATAAAAATAAGTCACGGAAAGTTCAGGATGTAGGTTGTATGAGGAGTGGAATAAACAGAAATAACCAGTAGAGATACTGGCATTTTAGCACATTTGTCATTTAACTAATAAGCTGACATTCTCCCTAGAAATACTGCAATTTTAAAAATACTTAATATTTGTACAGTAGTAGAAATATTTTCAAAGTTTTTGTTATTGTTTGTTTCTGAATGTAACCTTGATTGCTATCTGCATACATTTTTAGTTTATTTGTGGCATCACTGTAGTTTCCAAGGTGTAGTTTCTTATGTAGATAAAAACTGGAGTGGTTTTGGTAAAGGGTTAAGAGGGTATTTTTGCTTTAACCTGTTTTGACATGTATAGTATAGCTGATTACCCAGATTCTGCCTACCAGCTTGCCAGGTGTCAGCCTCATTGATGTGTGGTTTTGCATTGCTGCCAAAGGAGGAAGATCTAGTTGATGCTGCTGATGATGATAGGGAATCTGTAGCTTTGAATTCTCCACTGAGAATTGCTTCCATGGGTCCACTACATTTGTACTGTACAACATCAAAAGGTAGCTGATCCTGAAAATGCTTGACTACAGATTGAATCAGCACTTTGAAATGTGTCATGAGATATTTTTGGGATGGTTCAACACAGTCTCCATGCCTTGTGTTGATTTATGTGTACTCTCGTAACTTTTAGAGTAATAATGGAGAAAGACTGAGAGCAGATGTCTACTCTTTGCATCTGTGTTGTATTATCCCTTGCAGCTCTGTTCTGATGTTCTGCTGGCCTTGCTTTGTAGAAAGTGGCTGTCCTTTATGCTCCTTCCATTTATCAAGTTGTTTGAATCCAGGTCAAGTAATCACTGCAAGTGTTGCGGATATCATTGCCAATTATTCCTTCAAGGATATTCTGAGGAAACTGACACGAGAGAAGCAGACAGGAGTGGCACCACCCTCGTATGATGACAACTACATGGGTAAGCTAAGCAATCTGTCAGTTAGCAATACGGTCTAAATGCATGGGGCTTATGTAAATGTGAAAACAAGCCCTAAATTACTAATGTCCCAATTGTGAGATAATTAAACATGTTTTGCCTTAAGCACAACAGCAAATCAGTAGTGTGCTAGTTAATTCAGTGGGATTATGAACATTCTTAAAATTATGTACAGCAACGGGGTTTGAAAGTTGAGATCTTCAATGGCTCATTAAGGGTTCTTAATATTTGATCTTAAATAATTAAGCAGAACTAAAAGGTTTCCCATTTGTATCTTCTTTCTTTCCAAAACAATGGATTGAATTTAAAGTAATTAAAGACTATTTCAATATTTAATAGGTAATATTGGGTTCTGCAGCATTTTGTACAGTACTGCACAAATACTCCATTTATTCTCACTGCTATTTAAAAAATATAATTGACGTAAACAATAACAAAAGTCAATTTGAATATATTATGTAATAAATAGGAAAAGGCTCTTTATATACCTTTTATTAATTCTGATCTCTAAGAATTTGCATGATATTCATGTGTCTCTGCATGTAAGATGGATTTTTCTTAACATTGAAGGCAAAGATGCATCCCTTTGCACTCCAAGGGGTAGATGTAGACTGAAGGAGGGTAGATTTAGATTAGATATTAGGAAGAAATTCTTTACTGTGAGGGTAGTGAGGCCCTAGCACAGGTTGCCCAGAGAATCAGACATCAGACCTACAGTTAGTTTGTTCATAATAATGTGATAAATAATTATCCCTTTTTTCTCCACTGTTTCTAATGTTAGAAAACTTGCATTCTCATTATCAGATGCACAGACAAATCTGATTGTCCCTGCATATTTTTTTTAAAGAATGGTTTATCAAGTGTTTTAGTTGTAATTTATCTTTAAACAGGATACTCAGTGGCTGCTGGGGAATTTACTGGAGATTCTGAACAAGGTAAGAAGCTATATACTTGAATGGAAACCATATGGCTGTGCACCTATTAAATTCCTGATTTTGGGTCTCTACACAAAAATGTACCTTTTATGCATTTGAAACACTGGTGAGACTTAAGCTATCCATACCCAGTATTCTGGGAGGCAAGTGTTTCCTTTGAAGGTATAGCATAACAGCAGAATTTGAGTAACCCAGAAGTCTGTGTTACAGCATCATACCCATGCATCTGTTCAGCAGTTAGAGCTGTGACAGCATGGTAGGTGAAGCTGTCCAGGCCCACCTAATTTAGCCAGTTTGGTGACTGGTAGTAACAAGTGGAGCCAACAGTGCCATCCTATACGGTCCTTCAGTCCATACTCACATTACTGACCTGCAGAGAGGCTGCTGGCCCTCAGCATCTGGCTGGACAGATGCAGTGGGGCTTGGAAATGTCCATGTATGCTGAAAGCACGCTTCTGACTGCCACATAAACATCACAACCCAAACTAGGAGATAACATTAATTTGTCTGGACATGTCTAAACCAGCATGCTAGCTCTTGTTGGTGAAAGCAGCTCTTGGCTCTATAGAAGTTTCCTTAGTTCCAGTTCTTGTGCCTTAAGGATGGGGTGCCTGGAGGGATTTGTTGGCTGACCCTTTTCATATACTGTATTTTCCTGCACAGGCATAATGCAGTAAGAACAAGTTAGCTGTGCTCTTGCTCCTACCTCAAACTTTATATTTAAAAGCAAAAGCAGAATAATTTAATTCCCTAGGCTTAATGGAAGAGAAAATGTTCTACAGGAAGATGAAGTGTTCAATTAGTTGAATTAGGAAAAGCTGAATGCAAATGAATATAAATGTCGAAATATAGAATCATGCCTAAGAATTTGAAAGATTCTTGGGTCAAGTAAGTTTGATACATATTTAGAATAATTTGCATTTAGACAGCAACTGTCAACTTCACAAAGAACCAGACATCTCACTGACTTAATAGTATTGCTTAAAGACATTGTTACTGTGAAACCTTCACCAGAAATGTTTCATGATCTGTAAAATTCCACCTTCTAGGACTCTGCCTTCATGATTTGATAATGTGCATGGAGGTACAGGTTTTAACCAGAATTACAGGATTTTAAATTTTTTTTTTTAATATGCAGAATATAAGCACATAATTTAGAATGCAGCTCAAGCACAGAGGTTCAAGTTGTTCCCTCTGGCAAAAGGTGACACAGGGTATTTATTAATTTCATATGACCAGGGAAAACTGCCCTGGCAGATGGTGGCTCCAGTAACACAGCTCTGCAATTCCCTAAAGACAAACTCAGAGTAATCTATCCTCAGGGGCTAGGATTAGTAGCAGTAGTTCCTGGAACACCACTCAGGCTTTAACTAAATGCCAACAGTACTTAAGCCTTGCTTAATTGATGTGTTGAACTCACAGACACAAACTGCAGGCTGTGACTTTGCTTTCCCCCTGCCCCCATTTTTTTTCCACTAGCTGTTTAATATTTCACCATTGAACATAACTGCATCCTAGCAGGCACATAGGTCCAGTGCTTCATGTTCTTGTTCAATGGATTCCTCCGATGACACTCACAAAAATTTCCTTGCACTGCAGAACTTGTTGAACATTTTCATGGCATCAAGCCAAATAACAGATGAGAAAAATTGTTGTGCAGCCAGAAAGGAAGGGATGTTTTTAAGGTCAGTCATGTTTAGCTTGTGTAATATAGTGTGTGACAGCACAACTAATTCTGGTTCCATCAATCCACAGCAATCAAGTACTTTACTGTACTGCGCTATGCTAAGTAATGCTGGGCAGAAAGATCTTTGCATGAGTGTTAAGATGTGATATTTCATGCTCTGAATGGATAATCTTGTGGATTAATGTCTTGAAGTGATTTGCAGGTGTTTCTGATAGAGATAACAAACAAAGATCCTAAGAGTTATGTCAAGGAAGAATTTAAGTGGCCTGGGAGGCATGTTGCATGCACCAGATAGTTTAACCAGTTCATTGTTGATCATTTGTCTTTTCAGAGCTGGTTGCCGGAGTCCCAAGAGGAGCACAGAACTTTGGCTATGTATGTGCTGGTCCCACTTTTTATCTTTTTTATAGTGAGAATGCAGTTAGACCATTTGGAACATTAAACTCTATGTTATATTTTCTTTTTGATCCTAAACTCTCTAGTTGGATAAAACTGCCATTGACTTTCACCCTTAGACTTTCCCGGCTGAGCTGAAATGCCTTACTGGTTTGGGCTTTCAGCATTAAGCACTTGGCCCTTTCTGAAGTTTGTTTTAAATAGCCATTTACAAGGATGCTTGAGAAGGAACAGCATCACTATACCCACTGAGTGTTACCAGACCCAAGCTTACCCATAGATTAGCATAGTTCATGTGCAATAATGCTGTGTCCACAGTGGAGAGAAGTCCAAGTTCAGATTATTTGTATCCAGTGTTTATTTCCAGTGCACTAAGTATATACACTGAAAACCAGATGCAAAGAGTCATGAGATGCAGTTAGAAGTGAAAAAAAAAAAACCAAAATATGTGTGCATACATCTTTTACCTCAGGAAAAAAAAAGTTTCAAAACTAACCTGACTGGGACACAGAGATCACAGACACAGACACAGTCTCTAGTTGTGACTCTAGAACTTACTCTTACCATTTTTCAGATGAAAGTTATGTGTGCGTGTAGGTGTATATATGTATGTATGTATGTATGTATATGTATCTTTGTGTTTTAACCAAAGTTCATGTTTTTGTGCGTACTAAGGAAGAGAAATATTGCTTTCCCCATTTTATTCATGGGGGATTTGAGACTCATAAAATCTTAGTGATTTTTTTTTTTCTTAGCCACTTGGACCATCCTTCAGTGTGTCAACCTGGTTTGCAGTGATGTTAAACAGTAGCATCTTCATGTGTGCTTGAAACTTTCCATATTTTTCTGTTACCAGGTCTCAATTATTAATTCTTCAGATTTGACCTTCATCCAGAACTTCACTGGGGAACAGGTAATGTCAGGCAAATACATGATAAAGTATCGATATGCTTTCGTTAACATAGTTTCAAGAATATATAAAATACTTTTGAGAGTTAATAACCATAGAAACAAAGAGGATTATCAGTAAAACCTTTTTAAAAATTGATATTTGATATGAAAGCCTATCTGTTGTTTTTTATTTCCAGATGGCGTCTTATTTTGGGTACACTGTTGCAGTATCTGATGTTAACAATGATGGGTAGGTTACCAAATATATTCAGCTCCACTGAACATTCATAGAAGCAATGCCTGATGTTTATTAATAAGCACAGGCTTTCAGGTGCTTCCTACCCCAAAATGCTTCTCTTGGCTTCTCTGCTTTTCTAATTTTACTTGTTCACATAGACTTATTTTGTGCAAGCACAGTGACACAAGTATTTGCAGGCCTAGTTTGAGTGAGTTCATCTTCCTGAATATTTATTCAAAGCAGCGTGGCAGAGCAGGAATATCCAAAGACTTAGGAAACAGATTGAGGTACAAGAACAGTGAATAAACAGTGCTAGCTGCTGCTGGGAACAGATAATTGAAGGTCAAACATTCTTTCTTGCATTCTCAAAAGCAGGTAAGTCTTCTCACATCCATAGCCTCACTTTTAAAAGCTTTCCAGTATAATCAGCTCCTCATTGAAGCACTTCTTGGTTGGCCATCCATTTTCACCACCCAGAAGACCCAGAAGTGTCTGTGGCCCATAGCTGTGATGACAGGCATTGGTGCTTGTCTGAGGGAGAATGCTGGTCAGCTCCCAGGGTCCCACTGAAGACACTCTGGGATTTCAGACCCTGATAAACAAAACACTTGCTAACTTTGAAAGTCTGATGAAATGCTTTAGAATATCAGGACTTTAGTAAGTGAATGCTGATACTAGCTTTCTTGCAAGGAGATAAAGATCCCTGAATCTCAGAGCCATGGGGGTCTGCCCAAAAGTGAGTCAGGATTATATTTAGATCTGTGGCATATTGCAAAATGTCTTGGATGTGGCTATTTCATATTATTAGTCTTGTGATTATTTCTTCTTTGGTATTTAAACACAGTGCATTAAATAATTTCTCTGGGCTGAATCATTGCTTGTCGTCAACGACTAGTGACCCCTTAAAGAGTGAGGGATACAAGAAAAGAGTAATAAGGTGGTAAATTGTTATTGTTGTTCCAAAATAAAACAACAACAAAATAAGTTTCAACAGTTTCTGTCATGGCTTCACAGATTATAAAATCTTTCCAAATTTCTGAGGTCAAATTTTGTCATGATACCGTAGCTTTTGAAATGTCCGATTTTTATGGTCTACAGAATTAGGATGAGTTTAGTCTTACCATAATGCTTTACTAATGGGAAAGGGTGGAGAAACATTGATCTAAATTACAATAGACACTCATCAGATTTTTTTCAGGGAACTTGCTATTTAATTTCCCACTGAACCAAGCTATTTCCTGTGCAGGTTATTTCCTCTGAACCACAGGGTTACTTGCAGGTCTCATATCTTCTGTGTACCTCTAAGACCACAGTTTATGTCAATAATATAATCAAGCTGCTGGTGATGCATGTGTGGTCTCACAGTCTATATCTTAAAAGAAATCTAATGACTCACTCTGAGATCCAAACATCCCACAGAAAACAAAACACAAAAAGCTTTACTTGATAAACATGTCTGATTAGATATGTAGTCTGTCCTTGCTGGTTTGCACATATAGTTGATAGAAATATTTATCTGAAAGGGAGAGTAAAACAGAAGGGGGAAAAAAAGGCAAAAGGGAAATGACCACTTCAGAGTCACCTGGAGTCTTTGTGCAACTAAGGCTGAAGGAGGCAATGATCACCTTATCTCTATGAGAGATCTGATCAAGTTATATGCTGTAAAGATTAATAGAAATCATGCTGTGCTGGAATAAGACTGAAGGCATGGCTCAAAGGTTAGGCTAATCCTAAGAAGAAAGCTCTGTGGACCTATACTCTAGAAGTTATACAGGTGTTCCAGAGACTCTTGCAGTTTTATTTGCACCACATAAGGATTGCGGGCAGAACAGGGAAACTGAGGATATTGTTTGAACTATGGTTTAGTAGCCCACTGCTAATAATGAGAAATCCACAATGAAATTTAACAAATCAAGTGTTGCCATCAATTTACAGATTACATTCCTAGTAAAGAGGAAAAAAGAGAACACTTTCCATTTAGTCTGAAACAGTACAATAAAAATAGTGAAATAAACTGTTTACTGGTCTTTTATTTGGCCTATATCAAAGCTTCCAATAGTTACACTTTGACCTCTTGACATTTCCCATACTCCTGCTTTTTATTACTCCACAGGATACAAAGAAACTGCTCACAGTCTCAGCAGGTGGTCAGCCTGTGCTTTTTACAGACTTTTTTATGAGAAGGGAAGCAATCCTGGCTGGTTACCTTTCTGTGCTGGAACAAAAATAAATACACAGTTTATGTTAACTGCAACATCTTAGTCCAGTAATGAAAGAAATCTGATGAACCAGTTCAAAATACCACTCCACACTGAGCTACACTTCATGAGTTAATATTACTGTCCAGGGGCTTTCACATTGCTCTTACGGCCTTTTACAAGAGATCACATCAGTCTGAATTGGGGTCAGAACTCAAATTTTGTAAATATAAACACCTAAAATTTAAAAGTCAGTTGAAATCTCCTCCTTCACAAAACCTACAAATACTTCTATTCACATAGGTGCTTATAACCCAACAAGTGACTCCTCTTGACTGATGTCTAAATACTCAAACTGTGGGAGCTGGAAAGTAAAACTGACCATAAAGCATGGGACAGGAATTGCATGGTTATTACCCACTTGGAGAGAAAACAGAAATAAGTAAAGGAGGATCAGAGGGAGCAGGGTAGCTGAAGAATCCTTCCTCTCTGGCTATAGTACATTGATGTGTCAGTGAAATTTTTAAAAAAACCCACCTCACCCCCCCAAAAAAATCAAACTCGCCCCAAAGTCCTAGCATTACCTAAGGGAGAATTTCTTCTTGCAGAGGACTTGCTGAAGCTTGCCTTGACCTACAGAACTTAGCACTGTCAGAGAAGTGGGAAAAGCAAGAGGGTGAGGAAAGAAGGGTTTTGGTGTGGGTGGGACATGCCCAGACCTGGAGGGAAAACAAACTAAGTGCTCTGGATATTCCAGGTAACTCTGCTGCCTGTAACCTGTTTAGGGATAGGTCAGTGTAGTTTAGAAGACTGCCTTCCTGTCATCTTTCCCTCAGCACATCAGAAAATGAGCCATCTTAACTACTGGATTCTGGTCCCTGCTCCCTGGACTGTTCATGCATTTTATACAGTCATTGTCATTTATCTTAACAAAGTAGATTTTTTTCTCGAAAAATAAGCTTCCAGCACTTCCAGCTTAGATGCTGTGATCTCTACACAACAATCTCCAGCTCCTGTCTGCTTGCTTTCTGTCTTACCTGGTGAATCTTGTATTCTGGGTTAGACTTCTGCTTCAAGAACTTTAGGCCACTGTGGGTAATATGTAGTCTCCCTCTCTCCTTTCACTATTTAGGCACTCTTGATACTGCTCTATAGACCAGACTTTCAAAGGTATCTAGGTATCTACTATTTCACACCGATGTACTTGGAGCTTTCTGTCTCTGAATCCTTTGGTTCCTTAAAAACAGTCTTCCCTTAGTCTTACAACTCTTCATCAGTAAATATTAAGTGGAGCCAAGCTCATTTTTTACTTTATGGTTTAAAGAGTACATAACACCATGGCGCCCCAGAATATGTGGACTGTGACATAATAAAGTAATAATTGATGATAGTGATACTATGTAATGATTTTAGTGCATGGCAAATGTAAAATAACTTGTAAAAAAACCAAAACAAGACCATAAACTGTTTTTATTGTTGCTATTGTTTCATGGCAACCATTTCAACTGACATTCTGTCACAGTCACTAACATCTGCCATTAGTAGAGGAGGACTTTTGATATTTAGTTTGGAAGGAAAATCCCACCTTTGATGTCAAGTCAGCATCTGCTTCCTTCCTTTTTTAGTTATTCATTCCATGGGGTAAAATCTGACATATAAAGAATAAAACAATTATACAAACGTGACCTGGCACTTTGAATTATGGTTTCCTTTATGGAAACATACTATAAAACTTGATAGAAAAACATTTCTCAAGTACTTTGTAACAATTTATAGAATGTTTAAGTTCTACAATGTTATTAAAAGGCTTCCAGATGAGATAATCTGTACTAAATTCTATGGTGTATATCTTAGAACCATAGTATATATCTATGGCAAAGTAGTAGCTGAGCTACTCCTAAATCATATGATGTTTTTTCTCAGGATTGGGAAAAACAAAGCAGTGCAATTTCACTAATTGGTTTACTAATGGATAAAGCTTTTGTGAAAACATCACCATTGGGAATAAGATGAATTGAGAGTAGGCGTTTATCTACAAGTTTTAAAAAGTTTGAACAAAGTTTCATCTTAGAACAAGATAATAAGTTTTGCAAATTAAAAATTCTGGGATCAAGTAGTACTACTTGTTTACAGCAACAGAGTTCCTTAATATGGATGACCAATGTGTCCAGTGAATATTATGGGTATTGTCCTGTTAGTTTCTGCAATCTTGTGCAACCTTCAGAAATTAATCTGATGCTGCCATTTCATATCTCAGAACAATCTATCAGGACTATTCCTGCTTGTCACATGTCTATCGATTTTGCTTCAATTTATTCTTTACTGTCTGGTCAAGGGCCTATTTTCCCCAGCTAAACAAAGGTTGGTAACATGTTTCAAAACATCCCCATCTAGAACAACAACGTGCAAAATATCCTTTGATTAGTCTGTCTTCTTTCAGTGATTCTTCTTGGGGTAGCAAAATGGACAGAAGGACTCTTCCCTCTAAACCTCATGTTTCTGTGATTTTATGATGTCCTTTCTCTTTAATACTTAACACAGCAAATTACATGTACCTAATATTCAATTGAAGTTTTTACAGAAATAAAGCTCTGGCTTTGCCTTGCAGCTTCCATTGGAATTAGTGCTGAGGCATTCACTGTTCATTGATGCTCTGTGTTTCTTGTGTATTGCTTCAAAAATCAGCTGGAAAGTGCCAGTTTGTATTCCGTTGCTCACTAACTGATGTATACTTTTTTAAACCT
>VZTU01030484.1:72732-101321 GCA_013400835.1 Zapornia atra
AGGTTCTTAAGTGCTTTGTTTATATAAAAAAAAAAAAAAAAAGCAGAGAGAATGCAAAAGACACTGCTTGAAGGGAGGTATTTCATTTGGGCTTTTCCATCCTTTTTATGTTTTCATTCTGCTGTATGGACTCTCTTTAGGTTAGCTTTGATTCTTCATTGTTAGTTTACCTGACAAACATTTAAATTTACCAAGTTTGTAACCTTAGTTGAGTTTCACTGGGGAATTACGTATATTTTTAAGAGTCATGTTCACAGTATCATAAGTAGTCTGAATGTTGGAGTTATTTAATGTGCTTGTATCTACTCTCTCCTCTAGAAGCAAATCTGTTCTGTTTCTTTTCGTCACAATTCAGAAGTCTTAGTAAGGGTGTGCAGTAAAACTTTGTATTTTGTTACTGTGAAAGGTTCACAGTAAAACGCTGTTAAGTCCTTACTTCCTCAACTTAATACAGAATCCCCTTGGTTAGCCTGGGTTATTACAAGGCTAGTGTTCTTAAAAGTTATATTGTTTCAAAATGGAAAATTGTGATTTTCAAAGGGACAAAAATGGGATCTCTTTTACCTTATTGTGATGGATTGTAAAATCCATGAATGAGGTGTCTGTTTTTCAAAAGCAGAAGAGAGTTTACGGGAAGGGGTGTTTACAATAGAAATTATGGGTTTACGCTGACTGCAGAGTAATAAAGTGAGGCTATCACAAGACTGAAGTGAGAGGACCTTTAGTATTTGAGAAAAGAAAGGGCTTTTAAACACTGTTCTGACTTTTTGTTTGCATATTGTTGATGTTGCTATTAATAGTCCTTCATTGTCCATAACTAATGAGGTTCTTTTGGACAAGGGAGCTCTTTATAAACGTTTCAGCATTTAAACATTTTCTAAAGCACCCACAAGACCCCCCAGCAAAACCAAAGAAAACAGGATATTGCATTCCTGACATTTCTAAGATTGAAAAGATAGAGAGAGAGAAGGGAGAGATACATTCAGGTCCTCTTTGAGTCACATGGGGGAGAAAGAGTAGAAGTCCAGATAGTGTTTTAGCATACTTTATGTGAAGCATCTTTTAAACTAATTTGTGAAGAGTTTGGGTGATGCCTTTCAGTTTTTCTAAATGTTTACTGAGGACCTGTTCTGGTCAATTCAGGTGTGAGATTTCTTGTGAGATTCTGCTTGGCGTTGTTGGCCCCACCATTGCTGGCTTCACCGTCTGTCCTACTTGCAGAATTTCACATGGTAATCAGCTCACTATGTGTTAGATGACTTGGATTTATTATATAGATTACCTATTTTAGCAAAAAAAGCAAAACAACCCAAGACCTGCATTTATTGTAACTAGCTTTTCCTTCCATCCCTCGCTTGAATATCTGGATGACCAGACCAGAGTACTGGTGGGAATCCGTCAGATGATTCTCTTCATGTCCTACTTCTTTCTTATTTCACAGCTTTGAAGCACCAAACCAGAGCTGTAAAAATAGCACAACCATGGCCCAGTTTTAGCACAAAACCAGAATGCCTTCCTGTGGGAAAAAGGAAAAAAAAAACCCAACAACAAAACCCAAAAGGACATAATACGGGGAAATGAAACTCCAGTACAAACACATCAGTCAATTAAGTAATCCTTCTTGTGTCAAAGAGCTTTTCTTCTCCTCCTCCTGATGGAAATGTTGAAGATCAGCCCTTGCACAAGGAGGAAACAAAGGGCTGAACCTGGAAGGAACAGGAAGGAAGTTTTATTTTAGATGTCAGCTGAGAGGCAGAGCACTTGCTGACTACAGAAGGTCTAGAAAACTAGTCTTTAATTCAGTGTTTCCCAAACTATTGGTAATGAGTCTGATTCAGAGAAAAGAAATATCAGGAAAAAAATCTCAGAATTTTTCAATTTAAGCTTTTTAATGTCTGTAGTATAAAATCTCAGTTTTATAAAAAGAAAAAAGTAATAAAACCAAATTGTGCTGACTCATCGCTCTCAGGAATTCAGTTCCCATTGACTGGGAAACAAGACCCAGCCGTAACGTCTGGCTACAGGTATAACCATGTATTTCTGCAGTCTAGTGAGGGAAACCGCAGTTACCAGGACTACGTAACTGGCCTGAAAGGGTCAGTTACAAGAGAGTGCACAACCACAAAGGGCTGGGCACAGCTGTGTGAACATGCGGTTTCTGAGGAGAAAGATTACAATACATTAAGCTTAACCAAGCAGGAGTACTCAATCATCTTTGAAGACAAGGAACGAACACTAAGTGTAGAACCCTCACTTCAGCAGTAAAGAATGTTCCAAACACACGCGTGTTCGGAACACACGCTCCAGCAGTAAAGAAGACAATCTGATGTCATCACGGAAAATCTATGCTTTTGTTTATCAGCATGTATATATTGCCTACTGCGCACAATAAACTTTGCTTATGAGCCACCAGAGCCTTAAGCCCGTCTGTCTCAGGTGTCTTGAGCTGGTCTCCGTCAGTCTAGGGTGAGGTTCTCCAAGCAATTTAGCTCTTCCATGGCTGCAGTTCAAGTATTGTGTGAAGACAAATGAGCTCCAAAAGGGATCACAGTTGCAAGAGTTCAGTAGTGACACCAATCTGTGAGGACTCATATCATTATAGCTGTGCTTGTGCGATTGACTCAAACCCTTGTTCATGAAGCAGGCATATCCCTGCTAGGAAATGAGACTCCCGGAGACGTGAGTTACTCTGCTATTTAATTTTTAATGCATTGTGTAGCATTTTCAGAGCTTTTAGAGTTTCAGACCTTCTTATTTAGATCAGACAATATATTAATGTTCTCAGAAGATACCACCTGCGTGTGTGGCTTCTTATCACAGACCACTGAGCATCACCTTGGGCTTGCTGAATTGAGCACAGCAACCAGCACTCTTAGAGACTCAGTTACAAGTTGGGAAATACAGTTCCTGAAAAGTGAAGGTGAAACACAGTCCAATTTTTCTTCCATTGGACAAAAGTTCTTCTCTAAGTTGGGAGTTCAAGTCAGGCTGAGATCTATCTAGTAGTCTTCTGGGAAAGAACAGCCATTTGGTACAGGAAGTGATATCTTTCTCTTCTTATCCAAATGCCAGTTTAAGCTCAAGAACAGAGAAGGAAATAGGGAGCAGACCAAGGCTGCCAAAGACTCAGTGCTGTTCAAATCCACCAGCTTTCCTGTTGATGGAGGAGTGGTTTCTCCTTCCTCCTCTTCCTGCAACTCCTGGCCAGCAAAGGGAGAGGGATCACCTCCTCCTTCCCAGTCTTATTTAGGAAAGGCAGAGGAAGACTCTTTTTTCCCCAGGATCCCAGTTGTGTAGTAAATACGGGAGAAAGTTGATCATGGACAGGTTTAATGGAGAGGTAGCAAAGCAGGCAGGGAAGAACATAATACCATTGTACTGCTACAGATGAAAGATCTGTCTAGCACTGCAGCGTGTCTCCAGCAGTGGCCAACAGCAGATACTCAGAGAATTGTGCTGTTGTGACATTTCCCAGAATATTCACCTAGCTCTAACCAACAGGAGAAGCAAGGTGTCCCTGAGTCAGAGATGACATCTTCAAATATAGTAGTCCTTGACAGGGTTTTCTTCCATGAATGTGATCCATCTGATGTGAATTGTTGGTACCTGCTGCAACCTGTGTCAAGGGGCCCCGCAGCCTGACTGCATGTTTGGTGAAGAAGTAATTCTTTTCACTGCATCCCATTCAAGTGTTGAACCTTCCACTGGACAGTTCTTTGGATGTGCCCTAGTTCTTCTACTGAGTAGATGGTATACAACTCTTAAGTCCGCTCTCATTTTCTCTGCCATCCCTCAGCCATGTGTTTTAACAAGCCTGTGGAAGGAATCCTAATTTACTTAATTATTTCTTGAGCAGAGATAAATGGCACAGTAGTCCTGCTGTACCCAGTGGTTCAGTCTTGCCATCACTGCTGCCTCTTCTTCATATATTTTTATGTAAAGAGTAGTGTGTAAAGTATGAGATGTCTGGCTAAAGCATTGTTTCTAATAAAGATTTTACAATTGGCCTGGGTTTCAAACTTACCTGACGTTTAAAAAAGGTTTATCTTCCCTATTGAGAAGAAAATCAGAGTTAGTACTTGCCAGAGCAATAATCCCAAATATTTTTCATTGATATTCGTGATTATGTTTGAGCGAGAAACTGAAGTGAGCCAGGAACCGTGATCAGGCCTTGAAGCTACATGGCACAGCTCACTGCCATCAGATGAAACCTTCCGGCCCACTGAACCAGGCTGGCCATATCCAAACTCCCTTTTGGGAAAGGTCCTTGGCCCCTCTGTGCCAGCAATGTAAAAATGTGGACAGTATCAACACGGTGCTCAAGCTCGTGTCCTGACTTTAATTTCACTCACGTAGCCACGCACTGCACAAAGCTCAGGATACAGACAGCTGAATGCCCACCTAGGCAATGTTGTACCTAAAATGAAACTTTCTCTAGTAGGGTCCCAATGCAGACAGGGCTGTTTTTCCATCTCATTAGCAGTCCTGTCAGTATAATAATGCCCATCTGTCTTCAGCTGCCCTGGCATAACATTAGCACTGTAATGGTAGCAGACCTCTACTCTCAGCATTGTGAAAATACAGGGATTCTCCTAACCTTTCAACACAGAAGATTTAGGTTTTGTTATTAAGCACAAGCCTTGGTTTACATCTCCACAGCTTTCCAGGGAAGGACTTCTGTAAATTGCATCATACTTGCAGACACCCCAGATGTTATGTGCCCAGAACTGTTCCTTTATCTGCACAGACAGGATGACACTATGGTAGTCACTGCTTTGCAGGCTCAGAGGCAGTGGGAAACTTTCAATGCTGGGAAGCAGCAGAGGCAGAAGGTTGTGCTGATCATCCTGTGTTGTTCTAAAAACACGCAGCTGCCCTCTCACTGTGGTGGTGTTCATCACCTTCATCCCCAAACAACACACCTTTCTTCACCTAGCAGAAGAATTGTGAAGTCAAACAGTGGTGATGGTGGTAATGAATGGATGGATGCCCCTTTCTGTGTAGTCATGTAAGAGTTAGGCAGAACCTGACCAAACTCTATAGTCAGACAAGGCTAGTGAAGGGAAGCAGATTAAGCATGTCAGTCAGATATACTGAATATACCAAGCCAGCTCTGTGCTTTTTGGTGTGACTATTCAGGGGAAGAAACAATGTGCAGGTTTCCCAGTCTTCTTCCAAACATGGCACTTACAAAGTTTGTACCATACTTACCTGAGATAATATCTCTCCAGTGTACAATATATACTCAACATTTGAAGGAAAAGACCAACTGATCCTTTTAAGCTACATGTGCTCTAGTGAATTAAGTATGTCATCTTTGGCTCTGAACTGTCACCAAACTGTCCTTGTCCACACTATCAAACTCATTTCCCTTCCAAAACAGGGTTGCTGCGTGCTTTCTTTTGGAGATCACTAATTGGCACGGGATGACTGCTTTAGGGCCAACCTAATGATACCACAGAGATTGCAGGCACATCACACAGGCACATTCTCTGGCACTAGAGACATATTTGTATGTGACATAGTTGTAACATTTTTCAGCAGGTGACCCATTTCACAGTTTTCTGAAGACTCATTTTCTAAGGTCATATCAAAGGAGAGGATCTGATCTCACATATGATGCTTAGTAAATACTGACTTAATGACATGACCCTGGATTGACAGTTGTGTAAAAAAATAAAGGGGATTAAACAAATAAGGAGAGGGAGTGAAAGGAGTGAAAAAGTGTAGAAGATGGGCTTTTTTCATCAAGTGCAAATACCATGGTTGTTGGAAGGAATAATGTGTGAGATTCTGTGCTGCCCTTTTCAGTGCTGAGGTTTGGATGTGGCAAAATAGCATCGTGCTGTATCTGAGGCCCTACTGGAGAGACCCATAACACAGTTTATATAGCCAGGGGATTCTCTGCAATAGCAGCTCTTCAAGGTTTGTGTGAAGATATTCTGAAATCCCTGCCTCAGCACAACCTTCCTGTCTGTCTTCTGGGTTAGAACATCCGAGCAGCATCATGATAACTTTCAACACAGCTTCCACTCCACTCCCCAGTAATCAGGCACTTTTAGGGCCCCTTTGCTCCCTCTTGAGTTTTATTTGTGTCATCAAGGCCTGGAGCAGGGAATAAAACCTCTTAGGCATGTATTTTGAATTGTAGTTTATTTATAATTTCATTTGTCTTTTTCTATTAGCATAGTTCAGTCATCATAGGAACAAAAGAAATCTGTAAATCTGTTTAATGGGAAAGAAATATGTTTCTTTTGGCTTCTGGGCATCCGTTCAAAGCTGGTCCCCACTGAGTGCCTGGAGACTGTGATTATCTAGGTGATGGTGCTGCACTTCCAGCTGGTTCATCTATCTGTGCAGGGCTCAGGCATTTGGAGGCTGTAAGGTTTCCACCCTCACATTTCAGCATATGTTCAGTCACTTGATGGCTGATTATAGCTGAGCAAATAGTTTGCAATTAATAACTTACTCAACTCATTAAGTTTGCTTTCTTCTTGTAGCATGTCCTCCAGCAGACTGTGGTTTCTTCACATGTGTTTGTGAACCAGAACAATTTAACCAGTTTCTTTTAACCGTGTGCTTGGATTCAGAGCAGTAGTCTAGATGAATTCACTATTCAAAGACTGTTGATTAGTTAATTAGTTAATTGCTCAAATAAAAAACACACAATTGTTTCTGCTCCCAGCCTGTTTAGATGCTTGTGTAAATCTTCCTTATTAACTTGGAGTGTCACCCTGGAAGCAGTGCCACTGAAGCTTCATCTTCAAGGTATCCTGTTTTTACAGAAACACAGCTGTTGGCCTGTTCTTTTTGTTATTCTTTTTAGCCAAGGCTTTATCAGTACAGGGAAATGTATAAAGGCATCTTCACGCCTTGTTATTTTGGACTTGGTTATTATCCTGAGAATAGCCTGTAGTTAATATAAAGAAATTACTCTAGAAACATTTTAAGAAGGAAACAAGTGTGATAATCAGACCAAATTTCCTCAGAACTTCAGTAGACCAGTCTGACCTTATTAAAATAAGAGTATAACAGCTTCATCTGCTAAGTACATTAACTCAAGCAGCAGGAAGAAAACCCTCAAGTTTCTTTCTGAGAGGCAAGGGTTCTTCAGCATTCATAATCTTTTTTTGAGAACAATAGGCATTATGCCAACAATATCACAAATCATAATCTAATGATGATTAAATTATGAAGTTGGTCCAGAAGATTTGTGGAAGACAAACAAATTAAATCAATGACAAGCTGCATCTGCTCTGGTAGGAGAGGACTACTGAGCGTGGGAGCCAGAACAAGGGCATGAGTTCTGCCAGCAAATGCAGAAAAGCTGAAGTATTTCTACCAGCTAATTGTGTTTTCACATGAGTAATCAATCAAAAATGTAGTGACAAGCCAAGAATCTCCTACAAATATGTTCATTTTATGGCAAATTATCATCTATGTAATTTACAGGTATGCTTCTCTAAAATTCTTTAAGATATTTAATGAAATCAAAATATGGTGCCAAATGGAATATAAGAATAAAACAATTCTAGTGAGTAGAAATTTACTGAAGTGATAAAATATTAACTGTCCTCTTTTGGATTTGTTTGTAATATAATGAATAGTAACACTGTATTATGAAAGCAACTCATTCAGACAAAAGGGGATTATTGAAATTAATTACCTTTAGATAACTTACCCTTAACAGACTTGCTACCACAATGGTTTTGAATGGTAAGACTGGAACAAAGGAACACTGAATTGGGTAGTGTTTTTTTGTAGTATTTAACTAAAATTCTTCAGTAAAGTTGACTGAACTGGACAATCCTGTGTCCTTTGTTATGGTCTAGCCTGAAGTATGGAAATTTTGTTCCAGACCATTCCTATTCCTACTGAGATTTTGGAGTGTAGTGCTCTCTGAAATACTAGGAAAGTATTGATCATGGGCCTTTTTGGCACCTGATCTACTCAGGAAAGTAAAAACCAAAAAGTCTCACAAAGATTTTTTTTTGTCAGTTATGCAGTTGTATTACTCTCCTTTATGGAATTTCCATTAGCACCTGTACTCAGGTTTCTAATTGTTTTCCAGTCCCTATTTATACTATGAAATTAAACTGATAGACTACACAAAGTGGTGTTTAAAGCTGTCAGCAAATCATTCTGAGCCCATAAAGTCAATGTTTTTCTGCTTATATCCTGGTAGAGTTGCAGCAGGGAGATGGCTCAGCTATCATTTCATTTTTGGGTTTCTCACAAGTGAAGCATGCACCAATTATGTAGTCCTTCATTGGCTGTTGTTCTTGGCCTCTGTTCCCCATGAAGTGACATGAGATACAGTGCCTTGGCAATTTCTCTCAGGATTGCTGGACAGACTCCAACCAAGTGTGGGGTGCTGAGCACACTGCATGTTCTCCCTGCTCAGTCTCCCTGGGGCTGCATCTCTCACAGGGGATGGAGATGGCCTTTAAAAATACCAGGGCATCAAAGAATTTGCCCAAGTTAAGGTAGGACTTTTTTGATCTTCCTACTTCCTCCAGTTGGTTGAAGGCTTAGTCAGCATCATGGCATGTTTCTGCCTTTATTGCATGTTGTATCAGGCCTGGCACAGCCACATCAGCTGAAGGTGCAGGTAAACTCACAAAATCCAGTGCGCCTTCCAGTGCCCTCTGTGAATACTTTTTCCTTAACTTTTTATGATAATGTTATCTCAGAAAAATGGATTTGCTTCACCAGAACACATCCTGTAGGTCGTTCCTTCTGAGAAAAGTAAAATTTGAAATAAGTATTAGGATTGTTTAACTTTGTACAGTGCTCCTTGACTTCAGTTAAGTAGCTGCCAAAGGCACTTGTTTCAGGATTAAGCTCTGTGCTCACCACCTGTTGGGATTTTAGTGCCTACAACCTTCAAGTTGTGATGAAATGCAAGTTGAAAATTTCTTTCAAGTTGCTCTGTGCTTGTTTTCTTAGTTTTTGCTGTGTGATTGTGACACCATAGTTCATTTATTCTACAACTGTAATGAGGCAGAAACACACGGCTGCTGCCGCCAGCCCCTCCTTACAGATCTCTGCTTCTTTGAAGGGTAGTAGCAGAAAAAGGATCTTCTCAATGAGACAACATAGACAAAGTGGTCATTTACTTAAATCTATGAGGTACATCATCCTCCTGAAAACATGGAATATGGAAAAAAGTGTGAAGGAGATGTGAATCTGATACTTCTGTCTGTGTTTCTCTATTTATGCACTTTTTCTTCTGGGCTTGAAGAAAACCCCCAACAAATGCAAAGGAGCGAAGGTTTTCATCTGCTTTCCTTCAGGCTCTGTTTGCAAGGGTTATAAGTAGTTAGATGGCGCTTTTTTTTTTATTGTGAATTCCAAATTGCTTGTTAAACCCTTATTTTTCAGCTAGTGACCTTTACATCAGTGACATTGCATGCGTAGCGTTAACAAGTAATGAATAAAGACAACTTCTCTCTATTTTTAGGAGGGGAAAGCTGCCAAGCTTTGGATAATTTAGACATCTTGTGCATTTTTTCATAGAAATTATTAGTAACTTATCTTCTGCAGAACACACAACAAATTCAAAACTTCTGCTTATAAAAGTGCTCTGATCTGATGTGTGTTCAGATCTCACGGATTCCTATCAATGGCCAAAAAAAGGTTTTTTCCAATGATGGGTATAGGATTTACACCAAACAATACAATGAAAGAAAGAAATATAAAACTGCTCTTTAATGGAACAAATAGAAGAAAAGCAAAATCTCTAATGGATCTTCCAGTAAATACTCTGCTTGAATATACATAATGACTTGGTTCTTATACCGGATCATAGATGTCGCTACTAGGTATAAGTATGTTTTATTGTTTGTGTGTTCATTCTTAAGTCCACTTTTCCTACTGAGTGTTTTCACTCCTTTAAGCTCTTTGGGTCAGGAATAAGCATTATATAGCTGAGAGAATAAAGGCTGTGTCAGGAAAAAAGGTAGTTTCCAAAGGAGATCAGAATGAGCACAGTCCTGGCTGCCCTTAGAGTATGCTTAAACAGGGCCTTTGTGATGGTGCTGTGACTGCATTTCCTCATCTGTTTTGCCTAGCCAAATCTGGCTAGGGCAGCAATGTAGAAGAACTGCCCATGGAAAATCAATCTTTTGGTGGCTGTGGCCTGTTATTGCTCCTCAACCCATTACTCTGTCTTCAACTAATCTGGGCCAAGTCCCAGAGAAACCAGGATTTGGGGAGGAACAACCATTTGTATCAGTACAGGCTGGGGGATGACCTGCTGGAGAAGAGCTCTGTGGAGAAGGACCTGGGGGTCCTGGTTGATGACAGGTTGGCTATGAGCCAGCAGTGTACCCTGGTGGCTAAGAGAGCCAATGGGATCCTGGGATGCATCAGGAAGAGTGTGTCCAGCAGGTCAAAGGAAGTGATCCTCCCCCTCTACTCTGCATTGGTCAGGCCCCACCTGGAGTATTGTGTCCAGTTCTGGGCTCCCTGGTATAAAAAAGACAGGGACCTTCTGGAGAGAGTCCAGAGAAGGGCGACAAAGTTGATTAGGGGCCTGGAACATCTCCCCTATGAGGAAAGGCTGAGTGAGCTGGGTCTGTTCAGCCTGGAAAAAAGAAGACTTAGGGGGGGCCTAATTAGTGTTTATAAATATCTTAGACATGGGATGCAGGGGGAATTGGCCAGCCCCTTTTCAGTGGTCTGTGGGGACAGGACTAGGGGCAATGGCTGTAAGCTGGAGCATAGGAAGTTCCGCACCAACATGCGTAAGAACTTTTTCCCAGTGAGGGTGACAGAGCACTGGAACAGGCTGCCCAGGGAGGTGGTGGAGTCTCCTTCTCTGGAGATATTCAAGACTCGTCTGGATGCCTATCTATGTGATATGAGATAGGGAGCCTGCTTTGGCAGGGGGGTTGGACCCGATGATCTCTTGAGGTCCCTTCCAACCCCTAAGATTCTGCGATTCTGTGATTTAACTATTAAGCAGATGGACAAAGTCATATTATTTAAGTGGGGATGCCAAGATAGTGGAGACCTAAGTTCACACAGCTATAGATACTGAAATTAAGAGTTTACTCATAATGGTGAGGCTAACTGCGTCTCACAGCCTCATTCTTTTTACCTTCAAACAGGCTACATTTTATTAAGCTTACTCAAGTTGTGTGTTCCTGGTGGTTCAGCCCCAGGCAGCAGCTGAGCACCACACGCCGCTCTCTCACCCTTCCACAGGAGGAGAAACAGACAGAGCCCCTGTGGGCTGGGATAAGGACAGTTTACTGACAACACTGAAAAAAAAAGCCCAGGACAAAGTACACGTGCACAGTGATAACACAGGGCACTTTACCAACATAACCAGACGATAACACAGAGCACTGCATTGGCACCACGACCAACCCAATGCCCGACCACACTCAGACTTCCCCAGCGCCACATGGACCTTTCCCACCCCGACCAGCCCCTTTTACAGGGACTTGATGTCCCATGCTGTGGAAAACAGCCCAGGCCAACTCATCTCACATGTGCTGGCTGCTTGGGGAAGTTAGCTCTGTCCTGACTGGAACCAGGACAGTGCTCAGGCTTTTTTTTGTGCCCATGAAGGGCTGGGGCTGGAGTGCTGTATTTTTTTAATGAAAAATCAGATAATGAAATTGTCACAAAACCAGGATCTGGATAAGTCTTGGGTATCTTACCCTTTTGTTTTGTCTCTGCCATAACATAGCCCTGTGCTGAAACCTTTTGAGTTACCGAGTATGAAACAGTACATACCCTAAGTTTAGTCTGTTTGTTGCAGAATTCATAAAGAGCATCCAGCTGGGAACAACAAAATGGAAACCATTCCTTCTTGTCTTTCACTTTCTGTTCATAACATAATGTTTCTTTTTGCTTTAAAAACAACAAAGCAAAGCAAAAACCCCAAACACAATCCCCCCAAAACCCAATAAAATGATAAATCTTTTGGGGTAGCTATGGCTGCTGCTGTCAGGGAGCTGGCAGGAAAAGATCAGGGAGCTGCCACAACGTGTGTTGTACGGTCTTGGTGGTGATGGCTATGTCTCAATCAGTTGTTTACTTAAGAGGAAAATATCCTTAGGTCTGGGTACTGTGTGCATGTTGTCTATAAAAGCTGCCAATGAAAAAGACTCAAAGATGTCCCAAAAAGGAGATAGAAACAACACTAATTTTCTTCTGCTATTTAAAGTGGTCTTGAGCCTGAAGCATAGTTCTCTAAGGCCAATGGAAGTAGAAAAATGTAAATGTTGTACAAAAAGAGGATCAGAACCATAAACTCTCCATGCCTGCTTCTCTTAGGACATTATTCACTGGAATTCATTGGAGGCTATGTGAAGTGCTTGTTTAGAATTGTGAAATCCTGACCATCTGAAAAGCAGAGTGCTGCAAAACACAGCCAGACTTGGCCCAAGCCCACCAGCTAATCAGCATCAAAGCTTTTGTATTTGCATCATGCTCGATGACTTTAGGGCTTCTTAAGCAAACCAGTGCTGAAACTATGGAAGCAGCAAGTAAGGGTTTGTTTACAACCCACGGTACTGGTTTAATTAACCCATTTAGATCAATTTAGGTTGCCAGTACCAGACAGATCTGTTGTAAGACTCAGTCTACTGAACTGGACGTGTGGAAATCAAGTTGTATGATAACAACAGTGGAGTGAAAAGAGTGTCCAGGTGGACACTAGGGGCTGTGAAAATGAAACAGACCCCTTTGCTTTTCTTGAACTGTGCTCCAGCTAGAGGTAGCAGGAAAGTTGGTCCATTTTCCTCACTGCTGGGCTCCAGCAGGCCTGAGTGGTCCAGCAAGCCAGTCTAGATCTTTTGAGGGACCTTGGTGAAGACTCCAGGCAAAGGAGAAAATGTTTGGGTCTGGCTTGTGTCCAGTAACAAAGATGTGCCCAAGGCCCAGTGTAGTGCTTATATTGTTGACTCCATCTGTTCCAAGTGGTGACTGGTGGGGAAAAAGATGGCCTTCAACAGATAATTACGCTAAGCGTCAGCACATGCTGACAGTATTAGAAACTATGAAATCAGCCATCCTCTCACCTCTGCATTGTGTTTATGTACACAGAGCTACAGTACTTAAAATAATGAACAAGTTACTTAAAACACAAGGCAGGATTGTCAGGAAGGAACACCATAAATTTTCCACATGACCCGTGCGAGGGTGATGATAAAGTGTTTTGCCTGTCTTTGTGTAATGGGCAATTAATGGTTTGGAATAAATGGGTTAAGGGTGTCCTTTTTCCCCTGAATGCAAGTTGGAGAAAACCAAGATTGTGGCATGGGTAACCTTGCATTAAATAGATCGGCACTTACTGTGTACAGCCAAGACATTTATGAGCCCATCTCTAACAATGTGAAATATTTTCTTTCAGATATACTCCTGAAAAAAATTACTTTGAAAGGAATTACCACATTTGGTTGATGTTACTGCATTTTTAATATAAATAATCTAATTTAGGCTGGAAAAAATGTGTTAGAGACATCTATGTAGTTCTTCTGAAACTGTTTTGTTTTTTCTAGATTTAATTGTAGGTGCATTTGGAGCTGGAAAAGCAGTTGTTTACAGGTATGTGATAAATACAATGGATTTTTTATTTTACAGCTTTGGTGAGACATAACATTCCTGTGTTTCCCTGGTGCAAAGTGTAAAAGATGCTCGTTACAGATAATAAGCATCTTGTGACAAACAAATGCTTTTCCCCCATGCTTAAAACTTGTAATTTCCAATGAAAATCTCCACACTTAGTCTTAGCTCGAGAAACTTCTTACGGAATGTTTGACTCCTCATTTAATTTTAAATAAAACAAGAAGAGAAAATGTTATAATTTTTACCTTTAAAGCAATTTCACACACATTCCTATACAGCCAGAAAGTTCTTGCTACAGCTATCAGAGAGAAATTCAAAAAGCATAATACTGAAAACTAATTTCTTTCCTGGGGGAAATGATACTAGTAAGATGTTTTCAAGTGACTGCTTCTTCAGAGGTCATGTATATTAAGATGAGAAGTATTTACTGAAACTAAAACCTGCTGCTTTTAGCTTCAGTTTAGAAAAAAAACGTGCTAGATCCCATTTTACAGATCACAAGTTGTTGCTGCCTGTGGATTTGGATTAAATGCACTATTTGATCGGAGGTGTAAGTTACCAAATATGGAAACAAAAAATCTGCTGCTGCCCTGTTAGTCCAGCCATGCCAGGAGTTCCTTGCATTCACCACCTGTAATTTTGTAATAAGCTGGTTTTGCCAGAATTCTATAAGTTACTGTAAAATACTACCGCTGTCTTAAATAAACAGAATTTAGGTTTTTTTCTTGTTTTCATTTGTCTTGTAAATTGCTCTGTTGTAGAACATCTCATTACTTAATAACAGATTATTATTCAGAGGGATGGTTTCCATTACTAAAACTATATATTCACATACTCAGCAGGATTTTGTGATGATTATTCCTGGTTTCCAAAGTCAACTGTCTCAAGACTTGTCAGAGTTCTTTATTATTGGCTCAAGATATTCCAGATCAACTTGTACTTTAACCAATTTATGTTTATTTTTAAAAGACTCTTAAATGGAGATAGCAAATCTGAATATGTCACCATTAATGGAGTCAGTATAAAACAAATTCAACAGTATACAGTAAGGACCAAAGGACTGCTTTAACTTCCAAAAGGCAGACTCTGCCCCTTTTTGAGAACCCTGTGTGGTGTGTTGAAATGTATCTGATGTGCCTCAGTCCCAGGACACACATATAGTTAACTATAGGATACTGTTTCAATGATGCTGTTAACCTGTGATTATTTTTTTAAGAACTTTCAAACTGTCACAGTAGGAGGTATCTCAGTTTCTGAGGGCACCCCCTTGCATTGTAACTGTTTTCTCCCAAGGAACCCTACAATTCTGGCTTGTTTGTGGCCAGTTAAGTGTTTTCTCTGTTGCAACTTAGGTACTAAGGTGCTCCTTCTGTAAGCAGTGACCCTTATTTCTGTCCCTCAGAGCCAGACCTGTTGTGACAGTGAATGCGCAGCTTGTTCTGAACCCCATGATTGTGAACCCAGACAATAAAACTTGTCAGCTCCCTGGCTCTCAGCTTTTGGTGGCCTGGTAAGTTCATGTTTAGACAAAAAAAAAATAAATCCTTTTTCTCAAATAACTTTCTGTTCCTAACATTTCTTGCAGCTTTTTGGTGAACATATTTAAAGTTCAAAAAAATGTTCAAACATGCTATGAGCACAACAAACCCCCCTTATCTAGAACAGAGTTCCTTCTGATATCTTCCAGTACTTCAGAGATTCTCAGAATGAAATAGCTAAAAGCTGAATCCTTTGATACACTGAGTCTCCTGCATAGGGGGATGTGCAGTGTCTCCTAGGATCAAGGTACAAATTCATATGCAGTGTTTGGATGAATGAAATACGAAACAGCTTCAAAACAAAGCACAGAAACATTGATCTGTGAGAACATACCTCTTTGTTACGATAACGTAACAGCAAAAGTGACGCAAAGAGTTGGTGTGCCCACAGTTTTCTGTAAGAGACCGCAGCCTGTGGAAGGGAGAAGATACCTGGCTAGTAGCTCAGGATGTTGTTTCTGTCTGCCAGTGGTCAGAGCAAAGCTTTTTTCAAGGCACTGTACAGGACAGTGTTGCATGTATTAAAAGAGAAACCCTCGTCCACAGTAGCATTTAGCTTTGAAAATAAAAAGTACATTCAAAAATTTGAAGCTAATTAAAACACTTTAAGATCAGTTACTCATATTAAATGCTTGCAAGACAGTTGTAGGCTATGTGATAGCACATAATAACACATAAAGGTGCATTTACTGTACGGAAAAAATTTCACTTAGAAATGACCCCCGCATCAGTTGATAAAAGATGCTATTACAAATGCATCAGATATTTTTTAAAAGTGAAAATCATAACAAATGAGGAAACTAAAACCAAAAGAAAGCATAAACACATGCAAGTCGAATATAAAATACCAGTAAGTCCTGCCAGAGACACCGTCAGGAGCAGATTTCTAAGACATAAAAACTGGTCGTATCATTTTATTTAAACACATTGAAGGCAGAAAACCTGCCCTGATGTGGGCCAGATGAAAAGGATACCAAGGTGTAAAGAAGGATTCCAGAAGAGGAGGTGTCTGCAGAAATTTTGCACTGCTTTTAAACCAGAGGCTGTGAGAGGGATTCCCCACACTGGAGACATTCTTCATAGGAGATGAGTTTTAAGAATCATCTAAAATGCAATAGTCAGCAAAAGAGATTTTAGAACAAATTCATAAATAAACTGTAACAAATAATTCTGACCAGAAATAGTTCATTTAAGAGATGTAAAGGAATTTAGCTCTGATACACTCAAAGCACCAAATATATGGTCTTTCAATGTATCTCATGCAATTTGTGACTCAGGAAGTTTCTAAATCTACTTATTGTGAAATTCTGGGATGAGGCTGTCAAAATTTTCTCTTTTGCTCCATTATTTTAGACTTTATGACACTTCTCATATTTATCATATCATTCCTCATTTCTAGATACTGTGTAGAAAATCTCCCATCCACAGAGCTATGTAGAAAGCACTTGGTAGAGCTATGCAGTCCCAGAATTTTAAAAGCTTTGGACTTTCTGGAATAGGATCCAGGTCAAAATCCATCCTGATTTTTTTATTTAAGTACCTTTTGTTTTAAGAGTTGATATATTAGAGAATTTATTATACTGACATTGGGCTGAAGCAAATTGATCCAAATTATGTGTTTTCGGATCTTCAGTTTTTAAGACATTTTAAGAATGCCTAATGGTGTAATGGAAAAGATTTCAAACCTACAACCCATAATATTTACTGATAGTGTACTGAAAGAAAAAAGCTGGAGTTTTTTGCACAAGATAAATAAATAAAAAGTATCTGTTAAAAAAGTCTTCCTGCTGTGAGATGCTATTTTAAAAAAGGAGAAAAAACACAAAGTATGTAGATTTTTCATTACTTTTCACTTTTGTTTTACAGTAAGCCAGAAGATGTTTGGTTCATATCTACAAGAGTTCTAATAGGAACATAATTTAATTTGTCTGCTTTATTCTAAAATGCTCTTCCCTAAAGATTTAGTTCATATTACAAAATGACTGAAGCGCAGCTGCTATTTTCCGTGCTGTAATTTTTCTCCTGAGTTGATATAAGCTTGTATTGTACATATGAAAACAATTAGTAGGGAAACTCCAACAGGCAAAGAATTCCTCAGTCCCATGGGATAGATTTCTGTATCTCTTAGCCAGCTGTGCAGCTTGTATAAAATGTCTACCAACTGACACTGCAAAATTTGAAAGGAAGGAAGCCTCCTACCAGAAAAGTTTCAGAACTCTGTGTGTATGAATAATGTGGATTATTCTACGTTTTCAAGTATTAGGAAAATATTATTTTTGCTGTGATCTAAATTGTAAAACTGAAACAGAGGAAACATGCAGAAAAAGTAATTTTCATGCACAGTCCTAAGAGAATCGTCCTGAACTCCTGGAAACATGTAATTCTTCCACTGCTGTGTTTAAAATGTGGCTATTTCTGAGTTCCCCAAACTAACAGATTCGAAACAAATTCTGCAATTTTGAGGCTATTACAGAAAATGTAAAAGGACTCTTTTGTTTGGTTGGGTTTTTTAAGGTTTGAAAGGTGCAGGTTAGTTTCTGTCGAAAAGGGGTAAATTAATCCAACATTTATATTTTTCAAAAGCTGTTTCCACATCAAATGATTTACTAAGTCCAGGACTGGATTCCAACTATCAAAAGGTCTAATTTATCTCTACACTGGTATTTTTATTACCATTTGAGGTCTCCACTATCTACTTTGCTGCTACTTTGTGCTTAAATTGTATCTGCAAATTTTATTTGCTTCACCTCTCACTAACTAAAGGTGGTGTGCAAATATTGTTGATTCTTACCTGCTTAAGTTTTCTTCCTTTGATTGTTAATTTCTTGTTTGGTTTATTGTTCCTACAAGCAAGCCTGAAAGCTCAACTGTTGTGTTTCTTATTGTGCTCAAGAGTCACATCTTAAATGCTTGAGAGTCCTGTCCTCTTCTATGCTCTGTCTTTTCCTCTGCTTTTCTTTTTCTTACAGGTAAAGCATCCCTCAACATAGCATCTTCTTGTCAAAAAGATGAGCATATCTGAATTTCTCTGGGTTTGTGATCAAAAACAGTGATGTCAATCATTCTGCACTAAACATCTGTAACATCACAAATGTGTGGCAGAATTCTGCTAAAGCCATAGTCTTGCCTCTTGCATGGCTACAGGCTGGGAGACTAATATACTCCATCTTTTTTTTTGCTTTTTTGGACTGCCATTCCCTTTTTTACATACTCTGCCTGAAGTGAAAGGATTAAATCTTGGCTCTTACAGTAATACCAAAGAACATGACTTTGGTTATCAAATGTGAATGATGAATCATTCTATTCATTACAGTAAATTAAACATACACTGAAAATGTGCTGTTTAGGTCAAGCATTTCAAGCTGGATTTTTAGCTCAACCTTTTTTTAAACATGACAGTGCAAAAATTATGTGAAATCTCCAAAGCAAGATCACCAAGTTTAATACATAATGGCAGTTCAGGAGTTTACAGTTGAGAAAATACACTCTCACACTGTAGCATGTGAGACTGGCCTGTGAAGCCTGATGTCTAAATTATGTTTAAGCAGTTACAGAAGCTTTTCTAATTTCTGTTGTTCTTGTCCTTGTGTATTAGAAAATAATCTGTTCTTTAACTGTTAACTCATAATTATAAAGAAATAAGAATATGACTGAATTTGCAGTTTCTGCATGGAACATGAATCAACTCTTATAATGTCATTTGAAGGCTACAGTTAAGTGGAGTTTAATGGCATAAGACAATTTTTTTGCCCAAGAGGAAAGTGTTTAATAAGGTCATGAGAGTTACATGAATCCCAGATGTGGCACAGTTTCATTGGGTTTGTCAGAGGAAGCAAACACACAATTAGAATGTGATTGCAGGTTATTTTAAAGGTTATGTTACTGGTTTTGAATTCACTGTGTGGAGTAGTTAGTATATAATACAACAGTAGTGAGGAGATTAAGGACAATGGCTAATTCAAATATGTTTTTATTTAACCCAAGCTGATTTCACGTCTTCCAGTGCTGAGCTACAAGCCATGTTTAGCTGAATCTTCCATACACAAAACAAATCATTTTCTGAACTTATTAAAATAGTCTGTAATAATGATTGGCAACCAAGGATGCTTGCAAGTTTTAGGAAGTCCCAAACCTTTCACCTGAGTAATTTTGTTACATTATACTGGACTTCTCTGGGAATAATGGTGTGGAGAATTAAGTCCTTGTGAACTGTGACATAGAGCATCCAGAGCTGAGTGACTGATTTCTTGTTTTGTCATTCATGAGGGAAGTCCACCCTGCTAATAACATCAACAAGCATCATTATAACTGTTAGCCACCCAGAGTAATTTGTGAAAGCTTTTTAAAAATGTGATTCAGTTAAATATTTCTATAACTTGCATAGATTCCTTACAAAATGACATTTTTTGTAAACATTTTAATTTTTAGGGGGTTTTTAATTAATTTTCATAATCAGCCTTGTTATCAGCAGTGTGCTCTTGCAGCTCGCAAGGCCAATGGGATCCTGGGCTCCATCAGAAGAGGGGTGGCCAGCAGGGACAGGGAGGGGATTGTCCCTCTCTACTCTGCCCTCATGAGGCCCCATCTGGAGTACTGTGTCCAGATCTGGGGCCCCCAATACAAGAAAGATGTGGAACTGTTGGAGAGGGTTCAGAGGAGGGCCACAAGGATGATTAGAGGGCTGGAGCACCTGCCCTACAAAGAAAGGCTGAGGGAGCTGGGCTTGTTCAGCCTGGAGAAGAGAAGGCTGCGGGGGGACCTCATTGAAGCCTTCCAGTACCTGAAGGGAGCTTATAAGCAGGAGGGGATTCAACTTTTTAAAAGGGCAGATAATGGCAGGAGAAGGGGGAATGGACTAAAGCTAAAGGAGGGAAGGTTTAGATTAGATATTAGGGGGAAGTTTTTTACAGAAAGAGTGGTGAGGTGCTGGAACAGGCTGCCCAGAGAAGTAGTGGATGCCCCGTCCCTGGGGGTGTTCAAGGCCAGGTTGGATGGGGCCCTGGGCAACTTTGTGTAACTCCAGGCCTGGAGGTTGGTGGCCCTGCCTGTGTCAGGGGGGTTGGAGCTCTATGATCCTTGGGGTCCCTTCCAACCCAGACCATTCTATGATTCTATCATCAGCCAATAAAATTTTAAAAGGCTTCTCCTGTCAGTTGAGTGTAGCTGCAAATCTACTGCCTGTCTTCTAGAAATAAACATGTATTATGAGAAATAATTAGATATGTCTGAGGTGATGTTTGTATAATACAGTTACAATTGCAGTGTGAATATTGCTAGGCTCAAAAAAACTTGCTACAGACTATGAACAGGCAAGTGAAAACCAATTATTTTATAACGTGTTGCACTGTGTAAAATATGTTGTATTAGCATACTAAATAATGAACAGGAATGAATAGTTTCTCTAAGCTTGGTTTGGGTCATGTACCTGCCAACTTCTGCGGAACTTTAGAAAATTAAGCACAATACATTCGGGGTCTTCTTGTGTAGCGAAACCTGAACAATTCAGTTGGTGTCTTTGGAACAAATTATAGCCTCTTGAAGTCATGGAAGTCTTATAGTAACACCAATAGACATCATCTGGTGTGTTTTGATTTGCTAGAAAACAGCTGGGGTGTTGACTGTACGCTCAAGGATTTTTCTTGTTTGATCATAATGGACCAGAAAGGACTTCTGCAGACAGCTTCCTGCAAAGGTGGTTTCCTGAAGCACAACATTAGGAACCCAACTTTCTCAATAGCATTAGAAGGGTGATCTCTTTAGTCTGTCTCACAGTTTAGTGGGAGCAGAGACTCTGTATTTTTCCCAGGAAGACATTCAGACCCTGTCCTTTTTGATTCTTAGTGGATCCTAAGAGACTTTCTAACTTGGTTAGGGAATATCTTAGGTAGCTAAATACAGATCTCAGTAAAAATTCTTTTAAGAGAAAGAAAGGAAAACTTGAAAGATATTTGGGAACTGCTGAATCCCAGGCCAGCTCTCTCTCTGCTAATAATTACTTCTTTTTTTATATATAGCTTTACTGTAAGAGTCTGCGCAGACTTTGAAGGTCAAAGTATTTCAGATGTGATAGGTAAGAAATATTTTATATTCCTATAATTTACTGTGACCCACTCAGTTTCAGTCACATTTTTCCTTACACCTTGAAAGATGATAGGAGATCCTCTGTATCTATATAGAGATATATAATACAAAGCTTGTATTTTTCACTTGAAGGATTTTTGATTCGGTTAAAGCCATTTTCCAAATAAACCCAAGAATGTACCCTGTTGGAGAATGTTCTCTTGGAACTTCATTTACAGATCATACATGTACAGGACATCTGATCGAAGTCCTTATATAATATATAATGAATTGCTTACTGATTTTTGTTTCCATGTTAAATAAATATTTTATTCACTTGTATTCTTCAGTGCTGAAAGGTGAATTGCAATTAGATTCATTGAAACAGAAAGGAGCTGTTAAGAGGACTCTCTTCTTCGATTACCATCAGTCACATCATTACTTTTCCATTGTGATAGAAAGACAGAAACAAATCCAATGCCAGGACTTTCTTGTTTATCTCAGAGTAAGTTGTTTCTAATATTTTGCACTATCATCATTTGTAGTATCAGGGATCTAAAGATAATAATAAATAAAGGAACCACTGGAAAAAGAACAATTCCCAATGTTCTTAGATCCCAAAATTAGTGACATGTGAGATAAGGAAAGCTTCATTTGGGTGTCCAGAACAATTTTGTACCTGGGCAAAACTTCTCTGTAAATCTTTGGCTCATCATTTGACAATGTAAGTATAAAAGAAAGACTTCCCTTGAAGAAGAGTGTACAGTTCTTCTGTGTACAAGTACACTCATTTTGTGCTCTTCTGAGATCTTACTAAATGCTACATCTCCTGACACAAAAACACAAGATTCCTCTCCCTGTAACATTCACAGTGAGATAATCAACTAAACATGCTATATGTGATGGCAATTCAGTTTCTACAGGTATTTTGAAAGACTGTCACCAGTAATATTGGCCTAAAAGTCCTATATTTTAAAATGCATATATATATTTAGGATATTTTAAAATGTTTTTAGAAAAATGAAACCTGTGGAACTGAAGCTGTGAATGAGAAAGTGTAATTGGTTACTCACTTGCAGCTGGAATTACCTCATGCAATTGAAACAAATACCAAGGCTGGTACTACAAATGCAGTGGTAGGTGAAATGGAGGGGTCTCAAGCAGCAAGTAAGGAAGTATCTGGGCAATAAAGGTGGTGGAATTTTCCCATTGCTAATCCATAGAAATTCTTGGTTATGGAACAAAACAACAATATTACCTCCAGAAATTGATACGTGCACTCCCTCCATTCCACAAGGAAGGAGGGGAGTAGCTGATAGGAGTTGGTTCTGTGTGTCTCAAACAGCTTCATTTTACGCTAATTCTTGAGAAAATTCTGAGTCTACTCAGCTCAGCCAGCTTCTTCCAGATGCAGGCTAGGGACATAATGTGTTCTGAGCACTTCAGTTACTGATGAGTCACTTTCTTTCCCTAATGGCATTATATGCAGCCAGAATTTGGTCAGCAGCTGTCAAAGAACCATAGCTTTACCTTCAATAACCTCTTAATCTTTTGCAATACCATATTAATCCCGGATAATTATATGAAACTCTTGGGTTTTATTATGTGATTGTCACTTACAGGATGAAACAGAATTTCGTGATAAATTATCTCCCATCAATATAAACTTGAATTACAGTTTGGATGAATCCAATTTTGGAGATAGCTTGACTGTGAAGCCAATACTGAACTATTACCAGAAAAGCTCAGTAACAGAACAGGTATGAATTTTGCATGCCACATTTTCTCTATATAATGTGAAAGCATTTATAAATACTGAATGCCATCTTCCTTAAAACAATTTCATGCCCAGAAATTACACAAGGATTTAATTAATTCAAAATGTAAGTTGAGTGTAAATACAGAATCAGGCAAGCCTTTAAAGCATTTCCAAAACATTTTTGTCTTCATAGTTTTGATTGCATTCTAAAATATGTCAACCAAGTTACTGTGGAGAAGGGCCTTAAAGATGATAATGTTCTGCTGAGAACAGGGTTGACAGTCTAAATAGTCTCCAGCAGTACTCACGTGGGAAGGAACTTAGGAGAAAGAGATTAATTCAACAGAGCAGTGGTAGTGATATTTAAGACATTTTGTTTAGTGATATTTAAGACACTTAGGTTAGGGATATTTAATGAAGTGATTTAGACTTTTAAGCATAGTAATACTAACTGTATTATTATTATTTCTAATTATTTTACAACAACACAGGCTTACATTCTGGTTGACTGTGGGGAGGACAACTTGTGCATTCCTGACTTGCAGCTTTCTGCTACACCGTAAGTTAAATAATGTAAATGATGGTGTCTGCAACAAAATCCAGCCACTTCTGCCTGCTTCAACAGAATGAAATAGATAGAATGTGGTCTGTTGTTTCTGCTCTGATTTCCAGATTTTAATCTGCCACCCATTTAGTCTAGTAAAACAAGCAATGGAGAAGTATACACTTGAAAATGTACCTGTCAGACACATTCATGATGTTTCATGGTTATCATAGATAATACAGTTTGCAAGTATTCGTTAGGAGTGGTTCCAGTTCTCTGAATGCCAAGAGACAATACGAATTGCTGCTCAAAGGAGATACTAAATTTATTTCAGTGTACCAGCTACTTTAAACCTGTGACACAATTCTCCTCATGCAGTATTCAATGTCATAAATGAATCTCAGAATAAAAGACTTTCTAAACATGGCAACAATTCCTCCTATGGAGGGAAAAATATGCCAAGCAGGACAAGTGGGAAACCTCTGACAGTTGTCTGACTCTGTACCATCAAAATCAGTACATAGCCGTGAAAGGAAGGGTTACAGTGACATTGCAGGTCCCAGGAGATCTGCCAGTCTTTATTATACAATGGGGAAAACTGGAATCCTGCCATTTTTGTGCCCTCCAGAAAACAATGCTGATGGGACCTCTCTGGCAAGTAATTTCTCCACTCGATATGTCTTTCTGGTTAGAAAGTAGTCAAGCTGTGAAATTTTATACAACTAAATTTCAGGTTCTGTGGTAGTATTCCACTTTGATTGTCCATGGTGATGTTTTCTTTTGACTTCTTTCCTACCTGGGTGCTGGCAAATTTTCCATGGGGTCATTTTTTATGTTTTTTATGGAAAACATTTTCTTCTCTGCTGATGGAATATTTTCTTCAACAGATGTTCTGAGAGCAAAGTGTTCTGAGAGCAAAGTGTCCTTCTGTCATACATAAATCTGAATTATGTATGTTTTAACTCCTGACAAGTCGTATGTTCTATATAGAGATAAAGATCAGCTAATAATTGGAGAAGAAAACTGCGTCATGCTCATCATAAATCCGAGGAATGATGGGGAGGGAGCCTATGAAGCAGAACTGCATATAAAGATTCCACCTGAAGCAGACTATACGGGGGTCGAACGCAACAACAAGGTAAATGAAAATCAAAATGTTTGTGATAATAAAGCAGAAGGACTGAGACTAAGGTTAACCTACATAGGCTATGCCAGCAGAAAGCAGCAAGTAAAGAGGTGCCTCTTAGGAAGGGACATTCCATCAGCTCTCAGCTATCCTTGCTCACACAGCCCAGGCTAAAGATTATCCATGTCACCAGAAGATGGGGTGGCCATGACCAATCGATTCAGTGCCAGCTCATGCTATTAATTTAGTTATTATATCACCCAAGTACTGTCACACTTCTCCTAGGGCTAGAGATATTCATATAATTCAGATTATGAACCAGTAAACTCTACCAGTAGTGGGGAATGATAGTGCAGAATCCCCTGAGTGCTTCAAACCCTGCATCTCATGGTACCAGCTCTCAGTCAGAGTTACTGAGCCCTGCTGAACCCTAGATACTGGGACACTTCTGTCTCATGCTCCCAGCACACCAGTGTTTTACTGGTATTAAGAGTATCCCAGTCTCTGATATCCTGAATAGTTGAACATCAACTGCAGTATAAACTTGTCAGAGTTGATTTCCTTTCTAGCCAGTTATTTTATTGTATGGATAGGCCAGAAAAGCAGTTATAATGCAAAATGTGCCACTGTTCACAGAAGAACTAATGTTGACTGAAGTCCTGCTGAGCTGTACTGAACATAAAGTGATTCCTTTTTGAGTCTGTTTGTTTTTTAAGAGCAAAGTTGAAACACTATCCTGCAAACAAGCAGAGTGTTCATGTATTCTCTGTTGGACAGCAAGCCTGAATCACCTCATCTGCACATAAATCTTCCAAGTTGTTGCAACATGAGCTTCTTTTTTCTGTCGGTGCCTGTAACGTTCAGAAGGGCCTCAAGGGTGAGAGTGGGAGCAAGCAAGTTTATTTCCTTTCTAGAGGCAAATGTTTATAAGGAAGTTGAAAGTAACTTACAAGGTATTTCCTTATTTTCCTTCTGTCAGTGTCTTTATTAATGGACTTTTAACCGAGTTTGAAAAAAAATGACAAGAATAATGTCACCAAAGATGAGAATATGAAAATTCTCTGCAACCTCACTTCTCAGAAGCATATCTTTCTACACAAACCAAATAAGACACCAGCCTCTTCCTCTTGTGTATTTCTTTTGTCGTCTTAGCATAGCCTCTGTTTTTTCAGACTGTGATCTACAAAACCTACATTCTCTTTAATATGCTGACAGCTGCTTAGATTTTTCTTTTGTTTGTTTTTAGTAATCTTTGGCTGTTATTTTGGCCATTACCAAGGATGTCAAGGATGTCACTTACTCCAGAACCCACAGCACGTATTAGCTCATATCTATCTTTTGGACTGAACAGAAACCACTCAGGGCTTTTCATTATTTTAGGAAAAAAATTATTTTATAATGCCAACAAGGTATACTTACTAGAAAGGAAGGACAAAAGAATTTCTTTGGAAAAATAAGGAAAAGCTAGAGCAGGCTGGGAAAGAGTGTTAATGTTATTTTTCTTTTGAAAAATAATTTTTAAAAGCCCAGGAAATATAATGCTTTTTTTTTTTTTTTTTCATTTTCTTCAGACTTTGTGGGCAATAAAAGACATTTTTGACAAGTCCAATTCTGAATCCTTCTGGATTTATAGAAAAAGTCGCTTCATTTTGCCCACATTTACTTAGTTCACTACAACACATAATTTATTTCATATTCTCTGACTTTTCATATTCCCTGTCTCATTCCATTCAGAGGCATGTCATTGTGTTCTGTCTGAGAAGGATCAAAACATTAGTTCTACTTCCTACGTCATTCTTAGTGCCTTCCCTTCTGCACTGCAGGTACTGTTTTCACAAGGATTACTTGTGGTACTGAGAGCAAGTTTATTTTTTCTGTTGGTTTTAAACTGTAAATGTGTAATTTCTTAACCTATGGTCTTCATGATATTATGGTTCCAAGTGCATTTGGAAAAGAAGTTGATATTGCAATTTTCCTCAAAAGGACAAAGCTAAAGCTTACTGGCATTTAACTGCTGGTGGAGGTTGGCTCTTGGATGGATTCCATTGCTTTTCTGTCCTGCCACACATCACCTGAAACTGCTGTGAACACCACCAAGAAGAATATAAAATCTTTTAAAACTCAAACATTCTTTTATATTGCTCAAGCTCTGTTTTGTCATCTGTGACTGCTCCTGAAATGTACTTCATTTAATACAGAGTAATTTCAACAGGTGGATTTGTGGTAGAGCCTGTTACCATCATGCTCTTAAAGCTCTGCATCTAAAGATTGTATTGACACTTTGATGTATCTGTGGCCCTCTGTGTAGCTGTTTTTCTCCAAACTGCAGAATTCCTTGTATTCAGGCAGTGACAATATTCACCTCAGAGCCAACAAATCAGGTGGACTGAGAGCAGAATAAATGAAGTGTACTGAGCTGAATAAATAGCTTGATAACATTTCTGATGGAACTGAAAAAAATCTTTAGAATTAAAATCATTCTATAATGCTACCATCATTTCCAAGTAACTATACTCATAGTGAATGTTAGGCTACTTTATTATGGGGCTACTCTGGACTTAGTCTAACAGAAAAACAAATATGTCCCTTGAGTGCTTCCTGTCCAACCTGGTTCTTTTTGAACAACTTACTGGGTTATTCTGTATTGTTTGAATTGGATTAGGAAAGTGTTAAAGTCAACAATTTAACTGAAAATTCACTTCCCTTCCACCTCCTCCCTTCAGCTTTATGGAATGCAATGTTTGACCTGCCTCAGTTGTCACAAGCTTGTTATCTCAGGCCTGATTCCGTAACGCATTGAACATAGGCTGTGCAGCCATATCAAAAGAGCAGCATTTTGCAGGGATGAACATGATTGCAATCCAGGGAAGAGCCAAGTCTGTGAGGTCAAGGATGTGAGTGATTTTGAAGTTGCATGGATTCTAGCACACACTGATACTTCCTTCAGTCAAAAGCTGATTAATGACATATAATGACTTACAAAGAAATCAGATGTGTTATTCATTAGTTGTATTGTGGAAACACTTAGAAAATCCAGAGATCTGAGTAAAATACCACAGCTTTACTGGTTACTGGAAACCCTTTAGCTTGTAATAACCATGCAGTAGGCATGGAGTTAGTGGAATTAGCTGCAATGATAAAAGTATACCCACGCGGTACGACCTCACACTTCCACGGGCAGCAGTAGATCCAGCAATAGTATATACTTGCTGTATGGTACATTGTCATACTACAATAGTATGACTGTGTGTTTGAACCCCAAGCTGTTGCCTGAATGCTGTCGACTAATCCTTTGCCCAGTAAAAGAGTTCCCCATATCGAACAGCTCAATCCTGCCTTAGTAGCAATAGTGGGAACTGAAATTCACGTGGCATAATTAGTAGGAATAAATTCAGTAAATACAAAGCCCAAACAGGTATTTCTTCCATACCAAAGCATTATGTCTTACCTGAAAATTCTTAGAGTAAGTACATGACTGGCTAGATGAAATGCAATTTGAGCTTTGTGAGGAGAAATACAACTTCTTCAAATGTCAGCAAGATGGGAAACTAGATTCTGGCACCTCAGCAAATAAGATTGGAAGGTGTTGATCAAGAAAGAGTGGAGCTGTTCTACTCTGCAGCCTGTTGTACTTAACTATGCTGGCATCAATTAGTAATTCATCACTAAGACCACCAGAAGGAGTTTCAAGTTTGTAGGCTGCCTGGATTACTTAAAGCATCCAATCATTTTCTAGTTAAAATGCACCCTGGGAGCACATGTGTTAATTGTTGGGGTTTTGCTTCAGCTCAAGACTGCCAAAAGACCATGTGTTGCTGTAAAAATATAAATTGCTACCAGTGGCAGGTAGAAGGGTTTTGTGGCGTAACCTTCCATCTGGCTGAGCTCCATATGAACTCAGTGATACTGACAATAGTAGGTCTCTGCTCTTGCTTGCCTTCTGCCTGGTTTTAATTCTCCTGTTTTGTACTTAACCAC
>VZTU01030487.1:0-13828 GCA_013400835.1 Zapornia atra
CAGTCTGACCTTGGTGCCTGAGAAGATAATGACACTCAGGATTATTTGCTCCATAATGAGGCACATACAGGAAAAGTAAGCAATTAGGCCCAGTTAGCATGGGTTCATAAAAGGCAGGTCCTGCTTGACTAACCTTATCTCCTATGACTAGATGATCCACTTCATGGATGAGGGTAAAGCTGTTAATGTTGTCCATCTGGATTTTAGCAAAGCTTTTGACACTTTCCCACAGCATTCTCCTAGAGAAACTGGCTGTTCTTGGCTTGAATGGGTATAACTCTTCACTAGGTAAAAAACTGGCTGGATGGCTGGGCCCAGAGAGAGGTAGTGAATGGAGTTAAATCCAGTTGGCAGCCAGTCACCAGTGGTGCTCCTCGGGGTTCTGTGCTGGGGCCAGTTCTCTTTAGTATCCTTATTAATGACCTGGATAAGGGGATCAAGTGCACCCTCAATAAGTTCACAGACACCACTAAGTTCAGCAGAAGTGTTAATCTGCTTGAGGGTAGGAAGACCCCACAGAGGGACCTAGACAGGATGGCCAGATGGCCAACAGCATGAGGTTCAAAAAAGTCAAGCACCAGGTCTTGCATCTGGGTCATAACCCCAAGCACTGCTACAGCACCATGGGACTTAGTTACCAGCTGGTGTTGAACCACAATATAAAGGCACAGACAAATCTGCTAGGTTAATTACTGAAATCCAGAAGTTTTTTCAAGGACAGACATGCCTTAAAACCACCTACCTTTACACTTCCAAAACATCTACAGTGGGCTTTTATATTAGTCAGTAAATATTTTCAGGAAAGAACTCTCAATAGATCAGTTATCACAAGTAAAAAAAGTAGTTGTAAAAGTAGGTTAATTGTCAACACTATGTAGAAGCTCAGCCTGCAATAAAGCTTAAGAAAAGTTTATTTTCTCACCACTTTCTTTAATAAAGCAGTGAAATATGTTTTAGAGAATAAAATCTTACTGAACTTTGATGTTTGTATTTCCAGTTTTCAAAACATACATCAAGATGCACAATATTTTATCAGATTATCACTATCCTGTAGAACAAAAAACAAATCTCAGACTACTCTTACTATTACCATTTAGATGCATATACACCTTAATTTCAAAAGCAAAGCACTACATGCTTCTTCAAATTAATTTATAAATCCATTTCCTATTTATGGGTTTATTAGGAAAAGAACTGCAACACATCAAAACCAGCACCCTGCACTAACTTACATGGACTACTCTGCAGGTCTCACTTTCAAAGAGAAAGTTACGTAATATTTCTTTTAGCAAATCAAAACATGAAGCTACCAATTATAGATTAAACTCCACCTTTGAACAGATCATAGCATTCCAGATTGACTTGCATGCTGCTCATGAAAGTAAATACTCTTTTGAACTACTAGAGCCTAGTTAATAATTAAAACAATGATAGCTAATTGACACTACCTTGTGCATGCTTCACAGGAACTAGCAAATAGCATAGAGTTAAGACCAATACACTAAATCCACAGACAGTCACAACACTGTATCCTACATGCATACATCTCAGTTATGTCTCTGCATCAGAGATCTCCAACAAAACACATACATAGAGAACCCTAGTCAAATTGTTTCACAATCACATTATCTATTAATATACTGGATTAATCCAATGCAGCAATTCCATTAGACAACAAATTTTCATGTAGAATTCCAGTTTCTCTGGGCAGCCTGTTCCAGTGTCTCATTACCCTCACAGGGAAGAATTTCTTATTAATATCTAATCTAAAGCTACCCTCTTTTAGTTTCAACTCATTAAAACATGTCCTATCCCTCTGCACCCTTGTAAACCACCCCTCCAGCTTTCCTGCAGGCCTCCTCTAGGTACTAGAAGGCTTCAATAAGGTCTCCCCAGAGCCTTCTCTTCTGCAGGCTAAAGCAGCCCAACTCTCTCCGCCTGTCTCCATAGGAGTGGTGCTCCAGTCCCCTGGATCATCTTTGTGGCCCTCCTCTGCACTCACTCCACCAGCTTCATGTATTTCTCAGACTGGGAAGCCCAGAGATGGATGCAGGATTCCAGGTGGGGTCTCACAAGAGCAAAGCAGGGCAGAATCACCTCCCTCAACGTTTTGGTCACACTGGCTTTGATGCAGCCCAGGATACAGTTGGCTTTCTGGGCCGCAAGGTGCACATTGCTGGCTCATATTAAGCCTTTCATCAGTAAACACCTCCACATGCTTCTCAGGCCTGCTCTCGCTCCATTCTCCACCCAGCCCACAGTTGTGTTTGATATTGCACCAACCCATGTACAGGACCTTGCCCTTGTTGATCTTCATGAGGTTTGGACAGGCTCACATCTCAAGCCTGCTGAAGTCCCTCTGGATTGCATCCCTTCCCTCCAGCATGTCAACCTCACCACATGGGTGCAGTTATTCCTATACATCATTCCCTACACCTTGTGAGACTGACACAAAGCTCTATTCAGATAAGCAGAGAGGAGTAAATGGTGCTAACCCTGACGCCTCGTAAGGGAGGCAGTGTTTAACCTCCACATTTTCAAAACCAGACTTAATCACAAATGAATTATCAACACTCAACATCCATTCCAGTTTCTATATAAACGTATGCACTCCAGAGTGGATTTTACCATTGATATTCTACAACACAGTGAAGGAAAAAATCATTTCAATTTAACATATATTTCAACTAGTGCTGTTACTATGCAAGTCAGTGAATTTGCCATTTAGCTACAGAAGCCCAAAGAACACATGATGGAAAGGGTCAACCTACCTGGCCTTTATTCCTTTTCCCAGGCTTCACTACATACCACATCCAAACATTACTCAACTAGAGTAGATGAACCTCTGATCTGTCCCAGTGTGGCTATTCTGGTACGCTGCACTTCACCAGCAAACTGGGTTACTGGAATCCATAGTGGCCTTTACCTTCAGTGCGTGCAAATCTTCATTTTACAGTGCCAAGTACAAAGGCAGCAAATTAATCCAAATTAACTTTAAAAGCTAACAATGAATTATCAGGGTTTCCATTACCATAGACTATAGGTCTTTCAGCTGTGTCATTTTCTGAAAGCACCCCATTCTTTCAACCTGACCCACGCTCCTAACACGAGCCGCAGCCCTGACAAGAGCACAGAGCTGCTGTAAGCACTGCATTGGGCCCTTAGTTACATAAGCAGAGAGCCCTGACACTGCTCAATACCAACAGTTAGCTGTTGGCACAGATACAAGTAGAGTGAATGCAGACACAATTACCTGTGACTCCTAGAAGATGCTCTCATTCTCCAAACAACAGCTTCCTGGGATCAAAAAAAACCAACAATACCGTGCTGTCCAGCTGACATCTTTAAATTAATTCTGTGTTCAGGCACTAACATCCCTGCCACAAGCCAAAAGGCTGTATGTATTACAAACATGTTCACACAGGTTAAAAACCCAAACACCATGGATACAGTCCCATTGCATTCTTCACTCTATCCCTGACGTGGGACTCAGCATTTGGCCACTGGAAAACCATACTGCTTGCTCTTACCTGGCTTTTCATATAATTCCTACCACAGAAGATCAACATAACTAAAAAGGATTTGAAGCCAAGGTGTTCTGCAGGGACAGGGGTGTTGGGATAAGCAGCTCTGAGAAATGAGCCATTTAGAGGAAAGCAAAGCCTGTCCCATGAGCAACCCTTAATACTGCACTGTGAGGTGTTCATCATGCCTAGTGGGTCTTGGAGAGCAGTAACATCTTCTCCTGGGGGAGCACTGAGCCACTGGAGCCCATCACATAGAAAGAATACACAAACCAGTACAACATTTCACATGGATTGTGTGTCCTCTATCTCACACTATCCAGAGGGTGCAGCTGAATGCCTTCCCCAAGATCCAGACCGGGAGCAAGGTTCCCACTGCCCTACACAGAAAAGTCTCTAGGTGGAGCTGAAGCTATGGGTGATGACTAGAAATTGTTTATACCTAGAGTCATCCAAAAGAGTTAGTATTTGGATATCTAAAAGCACCTGTATCCAAGCTAGCTCTCACTACCTCCTTTTCCTCCATACTAGAAACTGACATTTCCTCTTGGAGGTTAATAATGCTACCAAACACAGGCCACTAAGGAAACAGAGTACAACTGTGTTGCTCAGCATGAAACTGCACTTATCAGCCCCATATGATGCAGTGTTTTGTTAATGCACATGGCATTTTGTCTCCAGTACCACAGCTTGCTGTGATATAAAGTGCAAGTATATTATTCTGTACATACTTTTTCAAAGGAAACAATTTGAATGTCAGGAGAACGATGTCAGAATTTTTTCTGCAATATATGTGGCATGTAGGGGGATTATAGCACTGAGCAGGGGAGGAGATACAATGGAAAGTTATGCATCTGTCTTCAGGGTATTTAGTCCATGGAAAATGTGAATGCAACTGGCTTTTCCCCATATCATAGACAGAAATCCAGCTAAACATCTTCAAAACGTGATCTGAACAATACATTTTGTACTGTCTAGCTGAAGAGCTTAAATAAGGAATGTTCATTTTCTTTCAGCAGAGTTCTTCCAAATAATACGGAGAATAGTTTTAAGAAAGCTGCTGTTCTTCAGGACCCTTCAGCTAGGACTCCAACCATTTTTCATTTAAACCCTCCAAAATCCAGGACCTACAGTGCAGTAAAACACTTCCTTTCTTACTCTGATGTGCAGAGAATGCAACCTGCTGTCTCCAAGCAGCCTGCTGACTACATCCTCCCAGAGTTCATTGATCCACAGGGCAGGAACATAAGCTGCCTCTCCTGGTGACTGCCAGGCACAAGTTCAGAAGTGTAAAGAAGGGAGTGAATCCAGGAAAACAGGGGTGGCCAGGAGAGAATTGAAGGTTCTGCCTTTACACAAACTACACATACGTTGCCTTTAGTCTTCCACTGACAATTCTCAATACTCATCACACAGTGAACGACCTTGAGACCTGCCAGTTACAAGTAACACTGCAATTAAAAGATTGCTCAGATACTTCAATTACAGCACTTCTTCCATCTGCAGTACAATCAAAATGCAGGAAAGCATGTGCCACAGGCACCATCTACACAGATTACATAGCCAACAAAGAGACTGGAAGATATTCAACAGGCAAAAGGGTGAAAACAGACTACAATGCCCTCTGAGCCTTTAAGGCACTATGTTTCTTCTAACACTGGTTATCACAGCTCAGCTGGGTTATCCAGATCCAAAGGAGACTTCTAACCAGGGAGAAACTGTGCCGACTGACAGGCACTTCAGAATGCACAAAACTAGGTATTTACAAGTGAACTGGATGAAGTGAGGTAGCATACACAAAGCTGGAATATTATACTCCAAATTCCATAGCCTTTCATATCCAGTGACCAGCACTTACATGCTCAGTAACACAGCAGAGTTTTGAGATGTACAGACAACACCTAGAACTAGTTTATCTATAAACTGACATTTAAAAAGATAAAAATTCAGAATCCAATTTTTCAACAGTGACTGAGAAGCATGAACCAGAGGCAAACCTCACTTTCTGCTCTCCATCTTCTCTTGCACATTTTTATATGCAAAAATTACATTATGAAACTTAACATTAAATGTGTGTATATATGTACATACACAGAGACAGAGCACACACATTGCCCTCTACTGACCAGAGTCCACTACACAAGTGTAGTCTTAACACTCACACCAGTCATCATAAATGTTCTCCAAGGAATGCCTGACAGGACCACACCAGTGTGTTTATCAATCCCTGTTACTTGCTGGTACAGTAAGAGGTATCTCCTTCAATTCAGCAATCACCAAGGCTTTTTCAGAACAAAATTTTTAAGGCCTGGAGTTTCTCTGGTTTCGTTCCTCCTACTTGGTAATACACATAGGACAGTGGAAAAATCAAGCCAGCCACATGCACCAATGGATTATGGCATAGCCTACATCCACCTACATACCAGCACCCCAAGCTCTTGCCATTTCACACTACATGCGTAAACACTCTGTCTCCTCAGCAGTTCAGCATTTTAATGAAATACAAGGGAGCAGAGGGGGAAAACAAACAGGGAAAGAACTGAGAGGCACTGACTGCTACTTTCAGGCAACCTTGGTTGCAATTCCTTCCCTCTGCTCTTTTCATAAGTACTGTCATTTTAGCTTTCAACACGAACACAAACTAGAAACAACAGACACAGGAGATCAATAAAAACTCATTCTTAACATTTCCCCTCCTCCATCCCTGCACTAGAAGTTCTAAGCGTCCACTTTAATGGAAAGCCACTTTAGACCAAAGTTTAGACACACACTTTAGACCAAGAAAAAATATAGAATTTTTTTTAATTGAGGAAGCATCTCAGTAAGTTCAGCTGTAAGCTTCTTGGAGGACCTCCACATTATATTAAGAGTCTGTAAGATCACTCTTCTGACAGGCCATAATGTACTACTCCTGAGTATCTACAGATGGACATAAGAGAGAAGTAGACTGGAGTTCTTGAAGTGAGGGGAGAAGGATCATTTCTGCTATTGTTTCTATACTCACCCAAGGCCCAGTATGATGCAGCTTCCAAAGGTTGGGTGCTGCTGTAGAGAGCATGGATATACATGAGGTGAATCATCAGCTCAGCAAGGCACCACCAGAAGAAAATACGAATTATGCCCACAATTAAGATGCTGAGATTGGTCTTCAAACAGAAGGCTTCTTGTCTCCTCATCTAAAGAAGAAATCCCAGGAGATTACATGGCACATAACTGTTTTACTCAAATACTCATCCTGAGAACTTACTTTTAATTTTCACTAGCTATTCATTACTATACCTAAGAGCACCGTTCGACTACATCACTTGGAAATTCCTGACATACTGTTGAGGGAGGCTGGACTGTCCATTCTCAGGCTCAGCAAGCAACAGAAATCAACAGGAGGTCAAACATACAACGCACTAAAAACTGTTGTAGAAAACGCCAAGTGCTGTTAACCTGAACAGAATCCAGACATGAGACTTAATTCCTGTAATTTGAGCAATCTCTAGAGATAAACACAGAATCATAGAATATTTAAGGTTGGAAAAGACCACTAGAATCATCAAGTCCAACTGTCTGTCCAATACCACCATGTCAACTAAAGTTCAAAGAAACTACACCTATGAAGAAAGTTTTCCAAGCAGCAGCACAATCAAACAGAAGCAATGACTGCTTACTCTTAAAATACCTCCAACTGCTACCAGCTGCATTGGCTTGATTATTTGAGAACAGTTCTTCATTTTTCTCCTGTGGCACTGCTAAGGTCAGCAAGACCTACATTGCATGCTGAGCAAATGGCATCTAAGTAGAAGCTAACTAACAGGCAAGTAGGTTTGCAGTTGACAGGCTTCTCACAATGCCCGACTCTTACACTGGCTAACCACAGGAAACACATTGCTCTATTATTTTACCTCCTTTCTGCAGTAAAATAGAATATGATCAAATAGCATTAAGATTGCCTAAAAATGTGGTCGTTTTGTACACCTGTCATTGTGTGTTTGCAATATTGCCTTCTCCAATCTCTTAACTAGATGAAAACAAACACACAAGATAAGCAATCAAGCCATCTGCAAGGACAAGATCCCCTCAATGACAAGCACAGGTTACAGTAACATGCAGGGAGCTCTGCTCACAAATGAAGCGGGACACACATTTTAAAGGTTCATTTGTAGCAGCCAGATGAAAGCTTGGAGACTGCCACTTAATTGCAGGGCTTTGCACAACGAGCTTTCAAACCCATGACTAGAACTGCTATTCTCTGCTTCAACCCAGATATTCAAAGCAGCCACCAATTAAGTGTCAGTCTCATTTTTGCCTGGCAATGGATGCCAATTGCCAGCATTGGTATTGCACATTTTGGGCCATACGGCAGTTTGTCTCCATCTCCAGGACTTCTGCTTTCCAGCATCCTCAACAGGAACACTCATCTCAGCCTCAGCTTCAGTTAAGGGGTTGTGCAGGTGGCCTTATCCAATAGCACCAGTAGCCATATTCTTTTGTACACTCTGAATTAACTGCTGGACACTGCAAATTTCAAAACCCTTCTTCAGGGCCACTTGTCAAGGCAATATTCTCTGCTCAGATAAGAGCTCTGACAACATACTTCAACCACCACCAAGAAACATTAAGACTGTTCAGTTTCAGATAGCTTTAGACACCCAAACAATTCTTAACCTCCAAGGACCAAGTGAAAATTTAAACTCTTCAAATTGCTAGTAAGGATGACAATTACAGAATCAGTTATAAATGCTTTTACTGAAATCAAAATATACAGGCATGGAAACTCCTGTTCTGTAGGTTTTTGAGTGTGTTTATTTTCCCAAAGTAGCTTGTTGAGGGAAAAATATCTGAGATTGGAGTCTGATAGAGAACATCATCCAGCCTTCAAAAAATATTTTACTTTCTTTCCATCTTCTCTGACCCTGTCATGTAATCAAACTCTCTCCCAACCACTAGGTAAAGACTTACTTTGACAACACATTTTGACTAAACATAGTCTTAATGTTAGTTACCAGCCTCATGTGAGTTCAGTACTATGCCATGACTAGCATTACAAGCATGAACACCCAAGAATGAGTTCTAACTACAGCCTTCCCTGTCACATGCAGCATACTTCACTTAGAGAAAAGCATGACACAGACTAACATTAGGAACCTCTTGTTTACAAGTCTCATCAGTATCAATTTTGCTAAGCAGGCAACTGGAAACTAAGAACTCAGGCTTACCTGTAAGCTACATCATGAAACACACCATTAGAACAGCATTTCAAGGAAACAGGATGAAATTGTTTGACTTCCTATTTTCTCATGATTGGTATTAAAATACCTGAAGATGATTTAAATCTACTCTTCAAGTACAGGACCTGTGTCTAGATCTGGCAGCTGAAGAGAGATCATCCACTTCAAAGGTTTTTCACCCAATTCACCTGAGGTGCAGATGCACTGAAAAAATCTCTGTGGGATCTTAAAAGAACTGTTACCTGTTTACTGAACTCATCAAAATTCATAAGGGGTCCATTGTGGAACATGGGATAGTAAAACACATATGCCAGCATCCACAGGAATGAGTGAGATGACTTCTGGGCAGGTCCATGCCAGCAGTACTCCAGGCTGAAGCTAGTGCAGAAGAGACAGCGGACAGATACTGTGAAGAATAGCAGATAATACTCATTTTCTGTGTCATACCACTTTCTCTGCAAGACAAAAAAAAGCCAAATCACAACCTCACAACACTGTCTTCTATATGGCAGGACAGCAGATTCTAACTTTCAGGGTCACCAGCAGCAGAAAGCAACTAGAAGTGAGCAATAAGTGGCTGGAATGGACACCTGAAGTGAACAGCGCTACTTAATGCATCAAGAACAAGCACTGGCTGTTGATGGAGGAAAGGCTTCCAGAGCTGCAACCAGCATAGAGACAACAGCTTGACTTCAGAAGCATATTAGGCTGAGGGTTTTTCTTAAAGGAATGCCATTACCCCACTTGAGTTTAGGCTGATAATACAATATCCAAAACTACTGACAAGGGATCGCTATGTCACAGTTCAGATCTGGAGGGAATAAGTGACTCAAAAAAAAAGCCCAAATAGATGTTACTGACCCTTTAATCAAGTTATCAACATTCTTCCTCACACCTGTTTCCAACAACTAAAACATGATCACAAAAACCTTGGAAACATCAGCAGAGTTTGGCTGATTGTGTTTGTATTGCAGCAGGCCCTTTCCTCCTCTCAGCAAGACATAGATCTGTCTATGCAACATGGAGACTCATTCACCTCCCCTCCACCCTCCCCTGAGCATCAAAACAACAAGCCTTGTAACATATGTCCAGTTCCTCCCCTTAGTCCAAGTAAATGCAACAAGGGCATTTCCTCAAACTGAGCAGCAGTTTCTCCCAAATCCACACTGCCCAGAAAAAGCCATCAGAGGAAGAGCAAAACTGAGCATGCACCAGCCAGCTGTGAGCAAGCAACTCATCTAGTCAGAAGTGTTGGAGAAAGTCCCCCTTTCAATGCAGAAGCCTGCAAACACCAACAAAGTACAGTCAGGGTTGACTAAGCAACTTCTGGATAGGAATAAAAAACCAGCACTTTAAACTGGTATGATCACAGCTCCAAAAAAGAAATTAGCTTACTAGTGCACTAGGAAAGTATCATACTCCAGCTCTACTGAACTGCAGTACTGCCTTACAGATTTCACCTCAATGCACCAGCCAGCATGACTGAGAAACAAGGATTTTCTAACTTGAGAGTCAATGCAGTTCTACTGCCTAAAGTTTTTCAAGCCAACCTCTGCTTACATCAACTGAAGGGACAGCACTCTGTCATAAAGACAGCTGCCATAATGGACAAATACCACCATAATTAATTTGATGCTTAATTGTTCCTTCTCACATTACCTTGGCTTCTTCCACAGCTGGTATGCGTAAAGTGGATAGCAGGATAAGGGAGCACACCCACGTCAGGAGTGACAGCTGAAACTGAGCCACAGCAAAGGAAATAACTGCATGAAACAAAATGACAGCAAAGCCTTTGATTCCCAGTAACAGCCAGCAGGCAGCCATTCCATACACCATCAAGCACCATGGTTTATACTGTTAGAAAAAGAAAAATGAACAACTTTTAGTTTAATTATTTCTAAAGGGAAAAAAAACCCCACTCAATACTCAACACAGGGTCTATAGTAGTAACAAATGCAGTCAACAAAATGAAACAATCCAGGGAAACCTAACTGTATGCATAAAAATAGGAAGGAAATTTAATCCACAGCCTCCCTGATCTGTGGGAGAACACAGCCTTCTCCTTTTCAGTCCCAAACTATCAGTTGTGACACCACATGCCAGTCATTTCCCCACAATTTAGCAATCATGCCAAAACCCAAGCAGTTATCACTTTACAGCCTTGGAAAGAAGTAGCTGCAGCCTTCTCTTATGTCCAGGGCAAGTGACAAAAGGTTCACAACACAGTAGATGCTTTCAAGGGTTGGAGGCTGAAGCCTCCATGCACAGGCCTAAGGCAAGCTATCTACTCACTCTCACCTGCACAGCATTACAGACCCACTCACAGTTTGCCCCACAGAATGGGATTTCACACACAAGATTCCCATGCCCAGAGTAAGCTGTCACCCACAGAAACTCCCTGCTGTGAAAAAAATCCATACATACCTTCTCCACAAAGAGTCTGGATACTTGTGATACCAGCAGGTGACCAACCAGAAGCCACAGTATACGTTCCCTTCCCCACTCAATCCAATAGCTCCACTCAAAGTCCATGGGGTCCTGGAAGCATCAAGGGAACTGGTCAGTATGCATATCTGGGCATAAATGCATGCCCTCACAGAACAAGGAAACATCTCCATAACAAACCAGGTCTGTTACACACCACAGAACCCAACATCTGGGGAACATCTTGTTTCAGCAGCACAGCCTGATCAGTTACAGTGAAATCCAACAGCTACATCCGACTTCCAAAGGTGTGAAATTCACAAAAAGCTTTAGATTGTGTCATGACTCCTACACCCCACACTAGCACTGAACCTGACCAAGCAGCAATCACTGCCATTCCCTGCAAATGCCACAGGAGTTTTCTGACCATGGAGACAAGGAGGCACCCATACCTCCTCCCTGGGACACAGGGAACAGGCTGGTGACTACACAGAGATGCAGCCTGGAACAAAGGGTCCCATGTCTCAGGGCTTTCCAGTCCAACACATCCTTGCTTTGGTTCCCCATCAGGAAGTTTGAGAAAACAAGTTAGTCTGATACTCCTGTTCCTGACCATCTCTTCAAACCCAGCAAATTCACACCTCTACTTGCCCCAATTTTCTTATTTTTAGGATTTTTCCCACCACCACCAGGGGGGGTTGGTTTTTATTTTTAAAAATCAACCATGTTTCTTTAAGCCCTTATACCCCATAAATCTGTTCTCCTCTATGCTGAACTACAAGAGAGAAACACATGTTCACTGATGTTAAGCATTATCCAAGACACCCAGTGTCAGGAAAGAGGCTGCAGGAAAAATCAAGGGTGACCACAGCTTTTCCAGACCAAACCGTAAAACAGAAGGCATCAGTGATGTAACAAAGGAAAAACACTTAGACCATAGCTCAAGAAAAGAAACAAGACTTTGGTTATGATTATTATACCTAGACACACCTTGCAAGTCCTTCTTCCTCATTAGAAAGACTAAAATTAACTGTGGATATTCAAATCCACAAAGTTACTACAAATCTCAAGCTAAATCAGAAGCTCAGGTCATCAGAAGGCATGGAGACACAATGTTAGCGTTGTCACCACAGGATAAAAGACGCTGGTACCAGTCACCCATCTTACCTTTTTGAGGCCCCGAAAGAGAGTCCCTGGTTCCAGCCCAAACCTTCTGTCCATTGCAGCTTCATACTCTGCAGAGAGGAGCAAACCTTTACTAAGGACACAGCAGTCAGAGAAAGGAGACTGGAGGATGTAGCCTCTCCTGCTCAAGAGCAACACACTCCCACACTGTTCCAATCTATGGGGACACACATCACCGGGGCAAGCTGCCTGACCAGGCTGCAGCTCTATCCCACAGACACAAAGCTACTGACTTGCCCAGAACCTATGCAACTGGGGTGGTAGCAGGTGGCGACCAACCTTTCATCACACATGACCTGCACTAATCCTTGTTTCCCCTCTTTCAGGGCTGCCTGGTGTCTCCCACCAGAGCAGAAGGGACACACAGACCAGACAGTGACCAGAACAAAGCCACCTCCAGAGCTCATTCCCATGCAGCCTTTTGCCATCTCTGCAGATCTGCGGCACGTGTAGAGCACAGCCCTGTACCCATTTATCCAGCACTTCCCTCCCTACCCTGCAAGGGCCTTTCTGGCACTCCTGTCCTTCCCTTAAGCACTGTTGGGAACCAGCTAGGGTCATTAATATAGAACACCTTTGTGATTAAAGCCTAACACATTTCCCTAATGAGCCTCTCTAGCTATACTTTTATTAAACAGTACTTTCATTTCCTTTAAAACACCCAAATGCCAAAACACAGCTTATTTTCATCTACAAATTGAATTAAAATTGTTTAACACCCCACTCTTACTCTGCACTACACAGCCCCACTGAACGAAAACCAAGCTACTGTAGCAGCCACCAAGAGATTACACAAGGCACAGGCAGGTGTTTGGAAACTAACAGATCCCAAATCTGTACACACAACCCAGCACAGGAGCCCAAGATCTCCAGGCAGGGCAGCACCCACCTGCCCCACAGGATCGATAGGTTCAACCCCAGCAAGCCCCTCAGGAGGCACAGCTGCTTCTGAATCACCCACCTCCCTAGGGTGGCAGGTGAGAGAGCTCAAGACTAGCCAGGAAAAAAACCAACTTCCCTGAACTTCCTCCGAGTGGCTGAGCTTCAAAGTCTCCCTCGTTAGACCCCTGACACCATTGCCAAGGACCTTCTCAGCAGCTGAGGCAGTAAAGCTTTGGGGCAAAGCTCTCAGCCCAGCTGGCACACAGCTACTGCTTCCTTCCACATGGCCGGTTTACAGGCAGGAAGAGCACAGGTGCTTCTTGCAGAAAAACAATGTAGAAACCAACGCTGAGAGGACAGCTCAAGCCTCACCAGCCAAGGGCGGCGAGCACCGCAAGAGCGAGCACATCCCACCGCAGACTTACTTTGGGAGACTTGGTGCGCTTCGTAGAACGCGTAGAAATGAGAGCCCACGGCGAGGAGCCCATAGAGCCGCATTTCCCAGGCCGGCAGCAGCATCAGCCCGGGAGCTGCTCCCCCGCAAACCCCGCCGGCCACCTCCCTGCGGGGAAAAGGAGGACGGGACAGGTTTCC
>VZTU01030487.1:13843-26585 GCA_013400835.1 Zapornia atra
GAAGGGGGACGGGCACGGAGCCGCGGGACCCCCTGCCCCGGGCGGCGCAGCTGCCGCACGCCGGACTCCCGGCTTGGGACTGGGACAGCGGCCACCGAGCGCACTCCAGGCCCCCGCGCTACCCAGGCCCTGTAGCGAGGCGGGCTCGGGGCAAGGAGGCGGCCGGGCTCCGCCGGCAGCTGCCCGGGAAGGGAGGCGACTCCTGCCCGGCCGCGACGGCTACAGAGGCTCTGGGGCCGAAGGTTCGGCGTGGCCCGGGCCCGCAGAGGCCCTAGGGCAGAACTAGGGCCAGGGCCGGACCCCAGCTGCTCCCGCCGACCCGGGACCGAGGAGAGGGGGAACCCCGCTCCCCCCTTACCTGATAGGGGCTCCGCCGCCGGGAGCGGGAGCAGCAGCTGCGAGCCGATCCCAGGCGCCAGCCCCGCAGCAGACAGGAGGACCCCAACGAGGGTCAACTCCCCAACAAAACGCGCCCACCGCTCAAAGAACACCCAGCCGCGGCCCCGCCCGCCGGCTTATGAGCGGCCACCCCCCGCGTAGGGAGGGCGGGAGCGGGGCGGAGCTCTCCGCCCCTGCGCGCCCTCTCCTGGCCGCCGGGCGGCGCCGTAGCTTCCCCGCCCTGCCGCGGCGGAGCGCAGCCCCCGGCCGACCCCGACCCCACCGAGCCTCCCGCCCTGCATGGAGAGCATGCTCGGGCAGGCCGTTGCCTGCGGGCAGGCCCGCTCAGATCTGCTGGGAGCCTGTGGGCTGGCTTGCATCAAACGCGTGAACGATCGGGTTAGGAGGTTGCCCTCCGGGTCTGTGTCTCCACAGCTTGTGTCGCGACCTGACTGCGAATGCAGGCACTGTCACAGCAGAGGGGTCGTATCACTTCTATACAGGCATCCTAGGGAGAGGAGTTCCAGTTTCAGTGTTTCACGGGAGCTGGGACAAGCCGCAGGGATGGCGCTTGGGAGACTGGCAGGTGCTGCAAGGAAGAGCAAAACCGCATGTCTCTTTCAACTTAGGGTTCTCCAAAGAGTTGTGCCAAGAGATGTCCTGTAAATTCACACTGAAGTAAAAGTAAAGGACTGTATTCAGACCAAAAAAAAAGTTTTTACCAGACTTCTTTCCCATGCTAGACTGCAAGGCACATGAATGCAGGGATGGCTTTTATAGCCATCACAACGTAACTTGAGAAATTAGCAGGTCTGCAGAGCACCACCATAGCAGGAACATGAGGCTGAAGTGCTGGTGCTGACAACCACCTCATGGATCAACCTGCATTGTAGCAAGGGGAAAGTGTTCCCTCCTCTTGGCACTTCAGACATGCCTCTTAGTGTTAAAATCACCTTGGCATTCCAGCCTAAAAGGTTTCAGCAATTCATCCTCATCTGATCTTGTACCACATGGCTTTTATCCTTCTCTGTTGTTGATATCAGTGCTGTAATTTTTTAATGGGGGAAACCTTTCATATCCTTTTGTGGATGTTGTCTTGCTGGATCTTTAAGTTCCTTTTATAAAACAGGGCTGCAGTTCCCCTGATCACCTTGAGGCCTTCCTGTTTCCTGATCTCTGAAACCCAGTCTTGTATCTGACACTCCAGGTGAAGTCTCACCAGTAGAAGAGGTTAAGTCTCTGAACCAGACATGCAACTCCTGGTGTCTCCAAAAAGTATATCTGTCCATCAGGGCTACATGGATGCCTTTTGCATCCAATTTTTATTCCCGTGTCTCTTTGCCCGGCAATGACACACCTCCAGTTTATGGTGTCAAATTTGATAGCCTCTAGATGTGTGGAAGTACCTTAAAATCTCAACGTCGGGTGCATTCTTCTCTATGACACCCAGATCCTCTTCTCTGCTGACAGTGCTTCCCCATTTTTTGCCCTCAGCAGGTTAGCCAGTACCTTTCCCCACCTGCATAACAACTCCCGGGTTTGTAAAAATTCTCACAGCACTGCAGCCCGAGTTACGGCCACTAAGGGTCAGCAGAGCTTGTGTTTTCTTGCAGCTCTGTGGATTCTGGTCAACAGCATGAATTCGGTTCAGGCAGCAGGCCCTCTAGATGGCTGCAAAACACAGTACGCACACAGCAGCGGTACTGCAGCTTCACAAGGGAAAAGGTTTTATATCAGATAAGACTGAAAAAGACATCTTCGTCATTAACTATGTGGGCCAAGCATCCTCTGTGACCAAGTGAGCAGCTGCCCTTTCACAAAGGTCACTGCCAAGCCCACGGACCAAGAACACTGACAAACACTGACAATGGTCCAGCTGGAAGATCTCACTGCCTGGGCTTCTATGTTATACGATTTTACCACCACCACCCTTATTCAAAGAATCTTATATAGTAAAATGTGACAAGAATCTCAAAGAATGACTTTGCAAGACTAACTGTAAACTAAGCTGCTGAACACTATCACTAACACCTACACATTGACATGGCCCTCACCATTTTAAACAGCACAAATAAAAAGTGAGTCCTGCTGCTGCTATAGTCACTGACAGGCAGTGCAGGAACCTGAGAGCAACGCCCCTAGAAGAGTGACAGCAGAAAGCCCCACTTCTCATCTATGAACAAGGAGGTAAGGTTTTTAAAATGTCTCTTGTCCTGTGTTCCAGAAGCTGCACAGGCCTGGCAGCCTCTTCAAGGCATCTGCCCTTTGGGGAGAAAGTGGCATGATGCTGCGTACATGTGTGGCAGGTTCCTCTGAGGCCAAAAGAAGCAGTCTACCCTGGAAAGAATGAGGATTTGTGATGGCAAAGGTGTTTCTCTAAGATAAATTCAGAGTATCACTTCTGCTTGAAGGTTTGCATTGCTCTTACTCTCTGCCAGAATGGCTACAGAGTGCAGAGGCAACAACCTGCCAAAGACATCCACATTTGTTTTCGCTACTGTGAGCCTGCAGGAAGGCATCCTGTCCTCACCACAGCCTTGATGAACAGAAAAGAGTCCACCTCTATCAGATGTTCATGTCCCCCTTTTTATTTCCATCTCTTCTGAAGCTGGTATAGTACCTGAGTTGGAAGCGTCAGGTTTTGACTGCAAAGTTCAAATGCCATTTGGTGAGTCTCCCTTTCTTATGTGATCAGCTATAGATGTGATCATCAGAAACTTAAGCAAATGATTCCAGAATCAAGGAGGTCAGAGATAGTGGGAGGCCTTATAAAAGTGCCCTTACTATTGCCTTTCTGTGCAAGTTCTTCCAAGGTGACCTTGTTATGAAACTCTTCATTTCTAAGGCCTTGTCGTGGCCATGGAGACATAAGAGGCAATGAAGTGGACTACTGAGGCATTCTGCAGATGGGAAAGTAAACCAAAGCTCATGTTTTGAGAAAACTCCTTTTCCAACTTAGCATTTGTTTCACATGTGGTTAAGAAGTCAAAATGAGCATTTATGAATCCAGAAGTAGAGTCCTCAGGCAGGCTAAAACATAGGGCTTCTCACTGCTCTTCTGAATATAAAGCCGCCCTGAGATTTACAAATGGTGCCCTAGAGATTTCTTTTACAGGTTGATCACTCACAACCAAGCCTCTTGTTTTCATTCACCCTCCCTCTGGAAATTCCCCAGTAATGCACCCTGCATGCAACATCTGAATGACAGGACACAATCAGCACCTACTGAGAGTCTGCAGATCAGAAGTTCAGCAGCAGACAGAAGGATGAACTGTGTATATTTAGAAGAAATCTCAAGTATGACAAGAAATCTCCACATAGCAAAACAGCAGTATTAAAATGGGGAGAGTCAGAAATATAAACGGTGTGGTATTCATGAAGAGAGCCAAGTGAGTCTCCCAACAGCCAAGGTAAATATGACACAACTGAGGTTAACATCAACTCTCCCTCCAGAGATCTCAGGCATGGAGTTATGGACTCCAGGGAAACAACGTGCAAGTTTGCCCTTTTCGTCTTGTTTGGTTTGGCTTTAATGAGAAGCAAACATTACACCAAGCTGGTCAGCACTGCAGATATCCCCATCTTCACAGGTTCCTCTCTCTTCTGATTCCCAACCCTGAAACTGGCTCTTTGTGAANATAAAGATACCCTTGCAATTGCAAAGTCAGTATCGGTGTGCAGACACAGTAACTTTCCTGCCTTTCTTGTAATGAATCCCTCACATCTTTGAGAACCTGTTTCATGCTCTGAGGCTGGAAAACTACCATCATACTTCTGACTAGGGATTCATAAAATTACTCTTGGAAAAAATACAGTCAATTAATACAGTATTGTAACTAAGCAGCTCACTGTTGAATTCATGCTGAGCATCTCAGAGGCTTCCTTGTCAATGCACTACCTGCTTTGCCTAACTAAAGCCCTGAAAGCCATGGGTCCTGGTCAGAGCCTTTTAATGGATTTCTCTACTGATTACCCGTTCTTCCATCCAATGAAAGCAGTACTGCAGGCGAAGTCATACAGACTTGCTCTCACTGTGGATGTAGAGTCCACTCATGTACCATTACTGTAACTGGAGTGAGGTTCAACTGTACTACCTTGATCATGCCCGAGTCTTAATGATACTTGAGCCTTAGTTTCTAAGTAGTCATCTGTGAAACACAAAGAGTTGGGTTTTTTTTCTTCCTTTTTTACCCCAATACTCCTTAGACGTTGTCTAGCTTTAAGTGTGAAATAATGCAAGTTAGCGGTATGGTGAGTCAACTCCTGCATACTTCAGCCATCATATTGAAGTCTCCTGTGATTCCTAGCAAGGAAATGGGTAATCCATTACCAGAGCATTTAAACACCTTCACATTTCAGTATCTCGGACCATCTTTGGTCATCTTGGATGGTCCAGTCCAAACATGGGAGAAGGGATTCTTAAAAAAAAATCCTTCTTCAGGTATTACTTTTCTTAGAATTTTTAATTAATAGTGGAATGAAAATTAGAAAAAAAAAAAGGCCAGATCACAGACAGTTTACTCAATTATAATTTACATTATTAAAAACAATGGCAACACTCCCACCTGACCCCCAGCAGGGCAAGTAGCTGACAAAATCTAAGTGATTCAGAAGGTGTTTTAAATTTAGTTATACTGAGGTTGTAAATCAGATGCAAATCTCATTCTATCATACCACATTATACACATCTTTTGCAGTGGCATAAGAAATTACTCCTATCTGTGCCTATCTATATTTAATCCATAGCTATATTCCTGAAAACGTTTCCTTTTTAATCAGTTCAGTGAATGGAATAAATGTAGCAAAAAAAAATATATCTCAGATTACTATATGATAATTGACAAAAAAAAAATCCATACAGAATGCTCTCTCTCCCTGCCTACCGAGCAAATTTTCTGAACTCTCCATCTCTTCCTATCGCTCCGCTAGATGAACAGCCAGTAAAGGATCATTTCAGCTACCACAAACACCTGTATTTTACTGATTTATCCCTTATTACTTATAGCTTGCCATATCTGTGTGACAGAATGGGAATACATTCCAGGTTGACTTTTTCTATTCAGCAGAATTTTTTTTTTTTTTTGACTCTGCAAGGTCTGTGAAACTAGAAGGACTCAGTGGAGCTGACTGCTCACAGCATCACAAAATACAGCAAAAACAGCCCTGTCCAAACAGAGGACTCAGAAGCTTCTCCCTCAGCAACCAGACAAAGATAGAGACCTCAGTCTTTTACATCAACTCTCTGGGAGAAATATTACTTCTTACAAACATTTCTAAGTGGATTCTGGCATCTATTATGAATGGGTCTTCCTACATCTTAGCTTCATGAGCAATGCCAGGTTCTCCCTTATTATTGTGGCTGCCCTCTCTTCAGGGACTCTCTTTTTTGTTCCATGACTGTGTGGGGCCTAGTCAATGATGCCTTAATTGCTAATTGTTCCTTCTAAGCTTTACCACAACACAGATATTAAAAAGTCACTGAATACTAAAGTCAATACAAGTATATTAATGTCCACAGTCACGTGTGCTCCTTGGCTACCTGGTGCATTTGTGGCCTTATGGCTCCCTTGTCCTTTACACATACACACACTTAGAGCAGCCTGCGCCTGCCTCCCCATTGTATTGTAAATAAAAAGCTTGTAGCTGGTTTCCTACCTAAACACATGGGTGACATCTGAAGGACTAAGCCAACATTATATTATTAGTCAGGAGGAGCCTTCCTCTCAGGATATTTCAGAAAACAAATGCTTTTGTACGTATCGTCTGAGGTTTCTTGCTTTGTGCATTGACTTTCCCCTAATTTGTCTCCCTTTTACATTTCACCTTTCCCCAAAGAGACAGTAGTATTCCAGGATGGGCTTCCAAGTCATAAAAAAACCCTCACTTTAGAATGCAGACGTCTTCTATTTTGCTTCTGTGTTTATGTAAGAGGCTGTAAATGTATATAAACGATGTGCTCTGTCATACTTGAAGTATTTTTTAGATTGTTCTTGAAATGATGCCTTTCAATAGGAAAAAGAATTCAAAAGCTCTCTTGGTGCCTGTGCATAATGCCAGCAACTCCTCACCCTTTGCAGATAATGTCTTCATATAACTGTGCTAAAATATTAGCAAAAATTGCATTTAACTCATAAATATTTACAGCTATTTGAAATGCCAAAATTTTGCTCTGCAACTAGCACAAACCTACTGAGTAACATTGTGTACAATAAAAAAAGTGGGTCACTGCCAACTATGGCTTATAACTGCAACATGATTTGCAAATACATCAAATTGCTGCCTCAGGACAAGGTGCTGCTTTCAGTGCACAACGTCTTCATTGACTACTGTAACTTTGGAATAGGTTTCAAACCTCACATCTACCATGAACTGCCATCCTCTCCCCGCCTTAACAAGAAGAGGATTCACCCCTTTAAAACAACACCTTGACATGGAGAATGAACTGAGTACGGATCAGTCCATCCAAAGCATGAAAGCCCTACAAGACAGCTCATCCTCTAGGATACCTTGAGGAGACAACTGAGAGTCGCCATCTCTGGACAGTGTTTTGTACACTTGAGTCAATAGAGATTTAGTGCCAAATACAAAGACAATGGCATGGAGGACTGAAAACCGGAAAAATGAGTTCCCTCGTGAGAATCCCAGATCTAGGTACAGCACCACACTTGCACTTTTTTTCTCTTTTTGGACCCAAGTAAGCTGTATTCTTTTTTTTCCTTGGTCAGGTGATAGTCCCTCCATGTAAAAGTGGAGAGCTCTCTTTCCCCATCACACTGTTTTTCATGAGCTTTCTTCTGTTACGGAGACAGGTGGAAAACCTTGAGGTTGAAGAGAATACAAGATCGGTCACTCTCATATCGTGAGGTATGCTCTGAACCTCAGGTTGTGCCAAAGGAGCCAAACCATTTGTAATTTAAATAGAAAGTGGTGATGCCTGCCTGGAAGGTGTGGAGAGTCAGACCTGCTGGGGCAAGCATACTCCTAGCAGCCCTTGGGGAGTGAAGAGGGACTCAAGAGATGCTCTACAAGTTTTCACAGCTCTCTGGGACACAGGGAGTCTGCACAAGAAGTAAAGTCGAGCTGGTCAAACAGGGAAACTCGTTAGAGCATTTCAGCACCACTGGCATTAAGTGCTTTTAAATGGTAGCTTTCAGTTAGGTACTCCCAGTTTACACAATTTCTGGTTTAGATGCAGGTCCATCTTTGGAATTAGCCTATCATTCAACTGACTGGTCACTGCCTTTTCTCCAGAAGGGGGTTTCTGGAGGAAGGGTCAGACAATAAACCTGGCTCGACTAGCCTCATCATGCAGAGCATTGCAGCCCATACATAGAGAACAAGGCTAAAAATTAAAGGTCTTCCCTTCCAATCACAGTGGAAACTGCATTTTCTTTTGGAGTGTGATCTAAGGAAAAAAAAATCTGCCTTCTAACACCATATTTTGCTACTCACGTGGTCTGCTTTGTTGCTGCCACCTGGTCTGAGGCTACTGTGAAACAAGAAAGACACTGGAGCTCCAGGACTACTGCTGACCCGCACTCAGAGGCAACTGCATGTCCAGCGCATCTCTCCAGTGAGTTGTCAGTTTGTTTTCAGCTGAAACACCCTGTGGACATTTTGAGTGAAATGTTCTGAACAATATCTCTCTTCACCATTTCTATTGCAACATTCTTACCACAAGGAAACAGTGGGGAGCATTTTTGGTTTCCACTTTCTATAGCTTTTTCTAAGGAAATGCTATTGTGGATTGCTCTAAAAACACAGTTGTAGGTCCTGCAGTATGACTTAAGCATTTAATCTGTCCCAATTACTTTATAACAGAGTACACAACACTATTCTTATGAGCTGTTTGTATTAAATCTCATGCTTAAAATGTACTTTTTCTCATCAAAGTGTTTTCCAAGCATTAATTTTCCAACATCTTGTAAAACTGCTCCACAAAATAAAGTGATATTATTACCATTTTAGAGATAAAGAAACTGAGATCAAGTGATTTACCCAAAGCCTTGGCAAGAATCAGAGTCAGAGCCAGGCCTGTGACTTTCAGGAATTGTCTTGTGGTCAGAACAGTATTTCATGCTTTACCTCTAACGGCCAACTATTGCCAATAATAGTCTGACTTTATCATCCTCCTTCAGCGCACACTGCAGGGCACATTTGCCTTCTCAAATGGAAAGAAGCTGGGAGAATGGCTCTGGTAAGAAACCCAAGAAGCCTTCATCTACTGGGTTATTAATGGCTGGGCGATGCCTGCTCTTGGAGCAGTCTCTTTGGGTAATTGTGTTTTAAGAACGTGCTGGGAAGCGCTTTGAGAAAAGTGTTCCTTTTTGGCTAATGAATGTTTACAGGGAATAGATATGTTAAAATAATGCATCGGTATTCTGCACATCAGTACCTACTCTCATTTATGTCCATTTTCTGAAACAGGGAGAATCAACAGAAAAGAGGCAGATGAAACAACTGTAAGTATGATATATACCTTCTTGAAGGGCATAAATGAAGAAATTGCTAAGTTATTATAGCTTGAAAGCAAGTAATTTTTTTTTTAATATATATTTTCTGAAGAGGGGAGAANCCTTCTAAGATGCCTGCTATCTGTGATTCCTCAAAACATTATTGTACAGATGAAAAACATTCACTACAGCCTCAGAAGAATTTAAAAATTTGCACAATGTTTCAAGAGGATAAATGTGACCTATTAGCGAAGAATACTTTTCAACAGTAATTTTCAACAAATTGGTTTGTTTTCTACTACTGTATAACTCCAGTGTCTTTTCTTTTTCATTAGAACTAGTCAATTTTTGTGGCTCTGAGAGGAAAAAAAAAAAAAACCAACACAACAATAATCCCAAGAACAAATGTAATTGTTAAAAGCAGCTTAAGTGCACACAGCACAAATTTTGATAATTTTCTACTCTGTTACCATTTTTATTCTTGGCATTGCTCTTTCTGTGGAGGAAACCAGCAAAATGCTGTTTACTACTAATACCTTCTTCTTGTGTCCTCTGTGGACCCCAGATGTTTAGTCACAAACTGCGCAGGAGCGAATGTTCTCTGTTTCCAAATGACCTTTCTTGATTCCCATTCAAAAATCTGCAGTCACTTAAACCTCGCCTGCTTGACAGTGCACACACCCACACAAACAGGACATTGTTCTCCATTCAGCGTGCTCAAAAACCATGTCTGAACTTGTGTGTTAAAAAAAAATCATCATGTGGACTTAGCTGTGGGATACATATTGCTGCAGTACGGCCTGCAGCATATTTTTTGTTAACAGCACACAGAATAGGTACAGTTTCAATGAATTAGGACAGGATAATGCTACTTTCCCAAGGCAATGCAGGTCTCTCCTAACATCATTTTAGGAGCTGGCTGACAACATGTATTGGCCATGTAACAATTCAAGTGTCTGAATCAGAAAATTTCAAAGCCCAGAGTCTCTAATACCTTAAGTATACTAGATAGTAGCTGAATTAGAAAATTAGATGAGCAATAAGTCAACCTGTAAAAGGATCAAAAGAAAAAGCAACGATTCCAGTTTTGATGCGTAACAGTAGCAGAGAAAAAGTCACAGAGGACACAGGAGCAGTCCATGGGTCCAGACCTGGTACCCACAGAGACCAAGGCCAGGACAGAATGAGCTACCGAGAAGTCTTGCAGCTGAGGGTTAGAAGATAACAGGAGCCAGAGGCAGCCAGGGACATCACTGACATGTTGGTCAGGAGATTTTGGTTAAACTGACACAAGCACCATTTAGTCTTACAGCTGCCCTCATAAAACTGGTATAAGCCTGCAAGCACAGTACTACTAAAATTGGGTGTGATCTTCTGTGGGACATTTCCCTCAGTAACCCTTTGGCAGGCAAACAGGCCTGGAGAAGTACATAACCATTCCCTACTTCAGACTGCACTTCTCCAGATTAATTACTTCCCAGCTAAGACAAGTTTTTCCTAGGTATGAGAACGAAGGTTTTTTTCACGTGTTCAGGTAGGAACATCACACGGGTCCAAATTACACTGTTTCATATATATAAATAGAATACTAAGCATGGAGCTGCTTTTCTTCATTTAGGCAGACACTCCTTAACCAAGAAAAAGTTATTTCTTCACCTGGCAGCCAAGAGCTGTGTTTCATCAGGCACACTTACATGATGGGCTTCCTGGAATGATGAAATTACTCTTTGAGAGAAAAAGTCCAGGTTCATAATGGTCCACAGGAGCCTCATTTGATCATGTCTACCTTCTTAAGGGAGTTCACTTTTGAATTGGCATAGTACCAAAAGCAATTGGCTTTTGAAGGTGTTAAACTGTTCTCTGTCCCTTATAAGAGATAACTCTTGTTCACCCAGCAGTCCGTTCTCCTTTGGATATCAACACACACTGCTCTCCCAGGGAAATCAGAACTGTGAGAAGAGCATCCTCATCCAGCTTCACCCCAATATACACACCGTACCCAAAACATCTGGTCCCACTGCAGAGAATGAGAGCAAAAGCCTTGCGTGGCTAGTAGGATGCTTTTAGTCTCCAGGTCAGAGATTCATTCAAATTAACAGAAATTGAGAGCATGCTCAAGTGGTTTGCTGAATAGGGCTGATTTGCTCAATTGAGACTTGTGTCTTTGAGGAAAGAGTCAACGCTACCAGCCCAGCTCTCCCAGGCAGCCGTACAATAACAAAGCACAGAGTGTGTTCATTAAGTGTGAACATGAAAATACCACCAGGTGAGTAAGCAGATTGCAGTTTCAATAGTGTTTTCCATCACAAACATTGTGAATTTTTTTTTAATTATTATGAAAAGCTCTTTGACAGTGTAATTTTAAGGAAATTATTCTCTACAAAGCTTTTTTTATTTATTCTTTACGATTTCCATCATTGGATATTAGCCTCTTCAAAAGAAGAACAACTCGTCAGAAAAAAAAATGCCCATTTCAGAATTTAATGAAAACATTTATTCTTTCTTTTCTCTGAAGAGGATTATAATGTGATGGGTGAAATATAGAGAATAATTAGTCCCATCGGAGAGTAAACTCCAGACAGTGTTTTTTTCTTTTCACAATCTGAACTGGGTGAACTGGATTTGGTTTTGGTTCACCAACCAAGACAATTATTAATTAACCCTAATTGCAAAATCTTTATCCTGGTAGATGTGCAAACCTTAAAACACGCAGCTTGGCTTTCAGATCGCCAGATCTGCTTCTAAGAAATAGGTTATAAAAATTCTCCTTTCACTATTGGGTTCTGGAAATCATCGTGACTTTACAGCCAAAATATTCAGAGCTCAAACCAGCTGTACAGCTGGACGGGCATGTTACTCCCTCCATATGAGAAATGTCCCTTGAATAGCCTGGAAAAGGGTTTTTAGCACACACGAATTCACGTGCTCAGCTGATCCAAACCTGTGCAGTGCTGCAGACATGAACTAGCTAACACTTCTGTCCTTTAATCTCAGAATACCTACATTAGGCGTAACATGGCCAAAGGGTCACAACAGACCAAGAACTGTTTGTTTCAGTGTGTTTTCCTCTTTCATTAACAGCAAATCCTTTAAAATCCTGAGGGGATTTTTTTCAAAGTACAATCTGTGGGAACGGGTGGAGCTGTTCAGGAATAGGGACAGAGCAAAGCCAGAGGCTAAGGTCATCAAGCACCACTGGCACCACGGGCATGGGGGGGAAGAAGACACGGCATGGGGGGGAAGAAGACACGGGTGGTGTCAGCATAAAACAAATTGTTGAGGGCTGGAAAACCAGCTGTTCAGCTCTGCGAGGGAACTGATCTCCATGCCAGAGCTCTCCTGCTATCCTGGCTTAGAGCTACATTTGTGCAGATTTTATGCTGACCTTCTAGCCCTATGGTAAGTCATCTAGTGTAATCAGGTGGGATTTCAGATACCCTCTCCCACTGTTCATCACACTGGTGAGGCTAGTGTGACACAAGCAGCACACAGATACCTGTGACACTATCCAGAGCCCTTCCACACAGGCCTTTGGGAAAAGGCTGGGGAAACCACAAAGGAATTTCTGAGTCTCCTTGTCCTGATTCACAGTCCAGGACTCGGTGCCAGACTTCCAGGCCTGTCTGGCTTCCAAAGAAACCTCTGTCACCCTTGGTATATATTGAAGTAATCTATAACAAAATGTGGTAATAGATTTTTTTCAGAGCGGGTATTAATGTGGAAAAATGTCTGGGTAGGGCATTAGGCCCCTGGGAAAATATATCCCCGACATTATATTCCTGAGATGATCCCATGTCTCTATCGGTCTTTGGGCCCTTTGCCGTAAGCCTGCAGAGGCTGGATACGACATGAGAAAGGATTACTTCACACATCCTCCCCCCTCCTCAACACTCCCTCCCCCCCCCAAAAAA
>VZTU01030487.1:26619-37476 GCA_013400835.1 Zapornia atra
AAGAATCAGGAAACAAATAACTTTCTACTCCCAGTTCTAAAGGACAGGGGGCTGGGAAAGTGAGTGAGCTCCAAGATAGCTGCTCATTTCCCTCTGTGACTGGAAACTAATTGCTGCAACCACAGAATACAAAATGAAAGGGAAGCAAGACATAAAAATGCAGGCAGTAACAGTCCTGGCTGCTAAATTAACAGAATTATATTATCTGTCTGTGAGACTATGCTGGAAACTTGCTGTATTCCAAATTATATTCTTTTTTATGATGGGCTGAGGCAGCATCTTCCTTTAGTTTTTCACCACAGACGTCAAAAAATAAATGATTTAAACCAGATGCATGATATTTGTGCACATTTTAGGGCAGCTCCGATTTACCAGATGCCTTGTATTAATAATATACAGTTGTGACAGGAAATGTGGTTTAGGTTCCTGGAAAAACATAAAAGCTAATTCCATTACTCCATTTCATGGTGCTTTTCCTCAAATGCTAAACTGGTTTTGATTATACTGAAACCTTATAGTGAGAAAACTTTGTCAAGAGCATTAACTTATCGGTGCTTATCCTCCTTCCTACACATCTCCTCCTGCTGACCTACATTCTGGGCTACCTGTGAACAAGCCTAAAACACACAGACAAAATTGTCCTACAAGATCTGGTAACATTGCAGAGCCCTTTTACAAAGACTATTTCAATTATTTTTTTTCTCCTCAGAGATACTGTGCTCTGCTTCCCATTCTCCTTTTATTCTGCCTTAATAAAAGCATTCACGCCTCTTGCAGTTTAACAAAACATTTCAACAACAACAACCACCCCCCCCCCTCCAAAACCTCTTATCCATAGTAACTAGACAAATCATGGTAATTGATCTCTAGAGGGAGTTTATTAAAAGCCTAAGCACAAACACTTTCCAGAACACTGCTGTAATAAGCATGAACTCAACAAATGCTCAGTTTGGTATCTGCAGTTTGTCACTTGATACATTTTGAGCAACTGACTTGAAAAGGGTTTTTTCCAGGAAAAGGGAAGCACGTTCTGGTGGATTAAGAAATAATACTGAAGTGAATTCGCTTCAGCTAAGTTTGTCTCTTAACGCCAGAAGATTCACACAGCTTATGGATCATTCTGCATAAACAAATGTTATCATAAGAATACATTACTTCCAATGTACCTAAATACATGTATCTCTCACCGGTAAACCTCAACTAAATCCCAAATTCAAGAGTATTAGTCAGATGATTAGGAAGCTATTTTATAGCCAGAAAAGGATCAAACAGTTAATTGATACCTGACAGCAGAAAAGGATAATCCAGACAGCAACAAGCAATGAAGCAACCCACACCACAAGCACAGACAAACATCTACAGCTAATATTGTGTTTGGAGCAAAAGCAAATGTCTGGAGGTGAATTACAAAATTAGAAAAAGCTGAGTTTAATAAGAGCTTAACTGAGCTGCCCACAATGGAAAGAAAGTGCTTTGAGGTTTCACAGGGCTCAACCCCTCCCCTCCAAAAATCCCTCCATCAGGGTATCAAATGACAGCACACTTAACCAATGAAAAAAATAATCAGAAGCATTACATCAAGCTTTCATTATTTCATTATGGTACAGCGACTCAACACTGGGATCTTCTGAAAACCAGTGTGTAATTCCCACCCCCCACTGAGGTATCACAACCACGTGTGGATCTGTCCTTACCCCCTCAGCATTATGGTATTTGTCATGGCACAGCTGATTCCTGTCAGTCTGAATGTTTGTTGTGGCTTGTGGGAACTTAAAAGGTTCCAGAGTTGTAGCCTTGACTTTGACCTGCACCTTAGTCTGGGTGTTAGGTGAACAAATGTATGAGATACCCTCAACAAGCCCAAGGCTAGCTTGAGGAATCTGGGGATAAATCTGTGCAGCTGATCTATTTTCAGATGTGACCACAGTAGTCCTTACAACAGTAATATTTGGGAATATCACTTGACTCACATCAGGAGTTACATTTACATACATTTTGTGTCAGGCAGATTAAGAAATGCCACAAAAAAGCTTCCCTCTCTGAACTGGTTGAGCAAACAGGGAATGAAAAAATCAGTCCATTGTTCTAAAATGTTCTCTCTACTGTTACTTTTATCACATATTTTTACTAATCTATAATAATCAATACTGATTTTTCTGAATCATTCTGAAGATTTTCCTCTGCAAACTCTACTTCTTATTGTCTATCTTGTAGCACCTGGAAGGGTAGCAAGTGGTTTCATAAATAAACTGTCTGCTATCAAGAATTTTCAGTCTAAAAAGGAGTGTCAACAGCTGAGTACAACTTAACCTTGCTCAATCTGGGTAGTAGATGAAATAAACCGATGACTTTTTTTTCTAAAGAATATATCCTGTTGATGCCACAACTGTTTAAAACACAGACATGTGCACACACATATATAAATGTTTTTCAAAAATTCTATTCTACTGCTTCATCCCAGAGCAATGCCCCCTAACTATCCTTCTGCAGGCCTGAATCAACAGAGATCATAACAGAGCCCTGGATGCTATACCCACCTTCAAATCACATGGCAAATAAATTAAGATTCTTATAATAAGAAAGTAATGGAATTAAATGTATTAGACAATGACAATTCTCATTGGAAACCTTGCTGAGGAAGGTTACATTAGATACTTAAAGAAACAAACACTCAGAAGTTGAAACTGAAAAAAATTCAGGTAACGAACCGCAAATTAGCAGCTGTAAGGATAGTTATCTCTTGGGTCAACCCTGCTCCACATTACTGGGGCTTGCACGACCACCCAAAACCCTTAAAGCAAAATTGAATTGCTTCCTTACAGTGTATGCTGTCAGTTGACTACAAGACAGCTTTCACCAGGAAATCCTGGTAAATTCTGAAGCCTGTGCAGTGCAGATCATTAGACTAAATTACTGCACCAGTCAAGTTTGGCCGTAACCTGCATGAAATACCAAAAATGACAGTATATAAACATGGAGGGAAAAGTAAAGTATTTTGCATAAGAAAATGGAAAACACCAGTGGAAAGGAAGGCAGTATTTCAGCAGAACTGTGGCTTTGTCTAGTCAAGACTTGAAAAGTTTCAAGGAAGCAGATTTCAGCATTTCTCTGGGTAACCAATTCCAGGGATACAACACCCTCCTGCTGGAGTTTTTTCTAACATCCCATCTGAAAAATTATATACTAAATACCAACAGATTTAATTAATTCACTAATCAAAGCCTCCAATAAAGAAGCTAGAAAAATCTAAATGAGTGTTTCATAGCATGTAGAGAGCCTCTAGGGAGGCTGAATGGCTCACAGGGCTCTACTCTGTATGTACACATTCACTGGTTGACTTGGGACAAACTGCATCGAGAAATTTCTGAGGAATTTCAAACTTTTCAGAGTATGGTCTTTTGGGGAAAGAGATGTCAAAGGGACTTCTACATTATTATTCTGAGCACTACATACATTAATGAGTACTTTTATATACATAGATACACCCCCTCCAACATGCACACATAAGGGTTTTCAGTAGCAAGAAAATGTCTGTCAAAGCACTACAGTTCTGTGTTGATAACAGAAATAACCTAACAAATATTTTGAGTACTTTATAAATTTTGGTAGCCCTTTCTACACTGTATCTTTGCATAACTAGAATTAAATAAACCATCATGGAAATACTAATTTGGATGTATTTGAGTGAATGGGCATATGACTACAGCCTGTATTCTTACAACTTCAGACAGCGTAACTAGGGGGAAAAATAACCCATAAAAAATGTGACAGGCAAGTGTTCATAATCACAGAATTATTAGGTTGGAAAAGACCTTTAAAGATCATGAAGTCCAACCATTCCCAATCCTAAGCTAAACCATATCCCTAAGTACCTCATCTACTCTTTTTTTAAACACATCCAGGGAAGGTGACTCAACCACCTCCCTGGGCAGCCTGCTCCAGGCCCCAACAATTCTTTCAGTAAACATGTAAAGGTATTTTTCTCTGATTATCACTCCATACTCCCCTTTTTGTGGGAAGATAGATGTCTACCATAAGACTGAAGCTGGATAGACAAAGACTTCCCAAACGTTGTAGTTGTGTTTCCATAGCTGCACTGCTCTTAATAATATAACTGGAGAAAACCAGACACCCTCCTGAGCCTGACTTCAGCTGCTTTTGGTACAACACTGAAAGCACAGAAGAAAACAGCAAAGTGTGTAATAAAGGCCCCAGTCGTACTTCCTTTGGTGTAGATGCTCCCTACTGAATAAGCATATGAGGAAAGGATCTGGCACCACTAAACCTCTGAGTTGCACATCTGCACTACAGTGGCAGTGCAGTGCAGAGATGGCTAAGTTGGCTTCAGAATGAGCTAGCTCAAATGCTGGACTCAGTTAAACTGCAGGCCTGCCAAGAAGCAGGGTAAGCCCTCTGCTCATCTCCAGGCCACTGCAATTAAACCAATCCCAGTATCTGAGTCAGCTCAGGTATTTCCACAACACCCTGCAGACCGAAGCATGAACATGTTCTTTAAAGCGAAGAACCAGTTAACGCTAAAAGAAGCTGAGAACCTCAACACTGCTGGAAAAGAGCTGACTTCGCTAATTTACGTACAGTTGTACTAATGAAAGTCTAATTAAATCTAACACTTTGGAAAGGTCAATAAACACTGTTGCAGTTGGTGGATTTCCATCCATGGCTACTGAGATTTATTAAGAAGCTTAGTTTTTCCGAGAAAGGATTACCAAAGAGAGGATAATGCCAATTTTTTATGTTTTACAAAAACAGTGAGTCTAAATCATTAGATCATAGCATTAAATTTCTTCTGAAAATTCTGGTTTTCTGTAACGGAATGAATTTTATGTCAAACCTGAACAGTGCATATGCTAATACAGAGTACAGACATGGAGCATTTTTAATGGGATCTGATCATGCAATCTGATTTGAAAGGAAATCTCTGGGAATTTGGCATGACTATAAGCACAGTGAGCTCCCGTACTGTGATAATGACAGTCTACAAGCAGTCCCCTAAGAGTCACCTGAAGACTTCATGATCTGGTGTCGTGGTTTAGCCCCAGCCAGCAATGAAGCACCACACAGCCACTTGCTCACCCTTCCTCCCCACAATGGGATGGGAAGGAGAATGGGAAAAAAAAGAAAAAAAATATCGGTTAAGATAAAGACAGTTTAATAGGACAACAAATAACAATTAATAATAATTGTGATGCACAAATGCAAAATGCAATTGCTCACCACCTGCAAAAAAACCCCAATGCCCAGTCTGTTTCCAAGCAGCAGCTCAGCCTGACTTAGTGTAGACACTACAACTACCTAGCAACAACAAAGAACATCACTGTTATCAATAATATTCTCATCCTAAATCCAAAGCACAGCACTATACCAGCTACTAGAAAGAAGTTAACTCTTATCATCTCAGCTGAAACCAGGACATTGGGTAAAGACTCATATCATGAGTGTAAGGGGCTTTGGGGTGTATTTAGGATTATCTGATGATATTTTTTTTCTGGGCGCATGCAGAATTATGTATAATATGCAGACAAAAGGAAAGTTAGCATAATTAAGGAATATAAAATGTTGCTTCTCCTTGTATTTGGCCTGATGGAATTATTTGACTATTCCATCAAAATTGGTTAGAGTCCTGCCCTTTACAAAGGTAAATGGAGCAGACAGAATTCTAGTAAGAAGTCTTGCATGTGCACACACAGTACTATGAAGCATCATTTCCTTGCGGATTTTTGCTTCCATTGAATCCTCAGGCAGGAGCAGTACCAGAAGCTGCCATTTAGGAAGTGATGCACAGTGCAATTCATCCTCATTTCATATCAATTACAGACTTCCTATGCAGTCTTCAGGAGCTTTTCATTTCAATTTAGTTCCTGGAAAAAAAATTACAGTTAACAGGTGGAGGCTAATAGCTTCTCACAGCTTATGCTAAACCTGAAGCTGTTGCTGTGTGCACAGGCATTGCCTGTTAAACAACATTCTGAAAGATTTGCCTCTTGCATCTGTAGGAGTCACGAGTAACACTGAAGGAGTGAGAGTCGTGAGTAACACCAAAGAAGTGAAACTCTTACCCACAACACAGAGTTGTTAGGTACCCGATCTTGGTGGATAGGTTGGTTGTATTTCTACAGCCGTTTTGTGCCCCATCCTCAAGAGCAAAGATGTCTCTGAATGAAGTGACCTTGAGCCCTGCAAACCCCATGAAAAACTGTTCAGCATGCAGAAGTGGACGCAATCTCTGACTGAAGAACCCCCTAGCTGCAGACCTTCAGAAACTGGAAGGGTACACTGAGAGAAACAAGATCATAGAATGCTTCTCTAGTATTTAAGCTTTTTACCCAGGGCTCTGCTATTAGCCCATATAATGCACGAGACATTAGAAGAGGGAAATCTCTGGCCTGACTCACTACAGCTGTTCTTAGGTTCAAAGGGGAGAGAACATGACCCATCTGTTGCTCAGCTGAATTGGCAGCAAACACGAGAAAATGTGAAATTGCCTTTCATTCTGGTTGCATTCACCATTTCAATCCTTCACCTTTCTGCCTGTGTGAAGCTTAATTAATTATCTTACAGATACAAAGGGAATGTGACATCAATGCCACTGGCCTCTAGCTCCTTGCTCACTTGGACATATACTCACTATTTAGCCTCCGAAATCTAAGGTTTTGGACAAAAGAGCAGTCACGGTCTGCCACAGCATGCAGCTCTGAAATGAAAGGCACATCTTAGTGATAATGTCATTTTGTATTTTATGTTTTGTATTGTTCATTTAGTTTAACTTTCTGGAGTTAAGCAATGGGATATAAAGGACTATTCTGTCCTGGGAGCCAGACAATAAAAAGGTGATGGGAGCTCCTTATAAAGAGTTGGTGAAGATCTCACTATAAATCCTAGGCAGACTAGGTAGAAGACTGAGTGCTCTCTAGATGATAGTGGAACCATGCCACACAAGTATGAAGCGTTCATGCTTTAATGTGAGACCTCATGATACAGGTACATCCCCAAAAACAGCGGTATGGAGGTAGGAGCAGAACCTTGCATACACATGCTATGCCTCCCAGGTCCCAGCTCTCCCCAGAGGGCCCCTCTCTTCTCCACAGTACAAACAGAATGTCCACACAGTCCCCTTCATTTAGGCCCCTTGCCTTGCAGTCACTGTCACTTTACCAGATTTGGTAGGCAATGTCCTACACCAACTTTCCACCCCCCATCTGAAGTGGAGCAGGCAAACTTCACTCAATCAACCAGCTGGCAATGGAGAGAAAAAGCTTTGATACACCGACAGTAAAAACCAATGTCCTGGTTACAAATCCACTGTAATCCTATGTTATCAGAAGGAATTCCCACTTGTTTGAGAATCAGGAAGCTTTCTGCTATGCTATTATCCTCCCTAACATGCAAGCTTCCCCTGCTGCTTTCCTTTTCTTGTACAGTACCTTAGTGAGTGGAAAATCATGAAACTGAACTGAGGGTAACATCACACCTTTAGCAAACTTGCCAACTGATGGATTCCTACCAGAGATTGTGTTCACTGAGCAAGTTTTACATTTAGAAAGGTGAGCATGTAGCTTGACTGAAGGGAGTGTCATCCAAGAACTGATGATATTGTAAGATAAATGCCTGAAAGGACCAGCTGTAGTAAAGTATAAGCTCCTAATATCTTTGCTAATGGACTGGCATTCTAAGGAAAAAAAAGGCAAAAGGAGAAAGGAAAAAGAAAAATGGAAAAAGAAAAAAACTGGGTTTATTATTCCAGTCTATTACCAGGACGTGCTATCATAGCATATCATCAGGGTGAGCCTGAAGAAACAGGAAAAGCATACACATGGCAGGATACACTGGATGCACCTACACACAGCAATGTCAATTTAAGATATAGGGGGGAAAATGCTTCTAGAATTTCAAATGTGTCCATTAGGTTAAAGCATTATCTGATATTTGAATAAACTCTGCTGGAGTCAAACTGTACAACTACCATAGATCACAAATCCTAAATGCAGCATGTAACAACAAATCTGTAACTCCATTGGGAAAAACGAATGAATAAACACATACCACCATAAATGTTTTTAGACTTGTCTCTCCCTGCATATACTGTACTGCCTCCTGATCTCCTGAAAAATGGAAATGGCTGTTTCTTTAAACGAGGCCCTTCAGCACTCGGGTCTGCAGAGAAAAGAGACCAAATCTCTGAGGAGGATCAAAGTTTGCCAGTGAGACTTCTGGTTTGGATTTGCTCTCTTTCATCACACCCTTGTCCCAGCTGCTTGTTAAAGTAAAAGTGGCTCCCTCCTCTCTCATTACAGTACCCGTTTTCACAGGAGATACTCTCTTAGACTAGATTCTCTCCATTTTCTACCAAACATCTCTTTTTTTTCCCTTCCTCTCTTGTCTCTACATCCCGGTTTTCAAAGTGGACTCTTCCGCCTCCCTGCCCCTGGCGTGGCATGTCCCCCAGGCAGCCTGTCTTGGCAGTGCAGCCATTGATGCTGCTCCCTATGCCATCCATCTGGGTGCTGCCAAATGCAGTCCTGATGGTTTATTCCTGCTGCAACCATGGGCAGCAATGAAGAGGAGAGAGTGCCCAAAAGGATGCCAGGTTCCTTCTCTCCCTCTCTCCCCCAAGCAACCATCCTGGCTGAAGGGAGTAAAGTCAACCAGCCCAATGTGCCCCCACCATCTCTGCTGCAGCCTGCAAGCACGGGTGCTGGGCAGACCTGCTGTGGAGATGCCACTTGCAATGACACCCAGGCTCTACATCCACATTTCTGTGGGCCAGCCCTTGCATCGCATTGAGCTGTTGTGAACTGTTGTGACTGAAATGTCATCTCAAAGCCCCATCTTTGCAGTCCTGGAGATGTCTCTGCTGGGGGTCTCTGGGAACCCTCACTTTGGGCCGTCCCTCCGGAGAGGTGGCAGGAGGGCATGTATCGCCCGGTTTGTGACCACTAATTACACTACTCTCTCTCTCTCCACCCCGAAACTTTCAATTTCTCTGGGAGATGTCTGGAAGTGTGTTTGCACCTCAAGAAAAGTCCTGTTTTGCTAAGTGGCCCACAGTTTTGTCATACTCTAAGAATTAACACAAAAATCCCAAATCCATTGTATTTCACGTTGCCTGTGGAAATAACGTAGAGAACCCCAAAACAAGCTTATTTCAGACACTTGTCTATTACTTATTTAGCTGCCAGTGACAGAGAGAAGACTTGAGGGAAAATGGTATTTTGCAGGAACTTGAAATTTACTTTAGCCAGTTGTGACAAAATATCTGCATGAATTTTAGCTTATTGAGAGTTTTGGGTCTCCCATTTAAAAAGCAGCTTATTAAAAGAAAATTGTTTTAAAGTACAGTCACATAACAATCCATATATAAAGATCATATTAAAAAAATTCCAGACATCCTTTAGTTGTGGTGCTATAAATTCTGGGAAAGTTCGGGGTGGGGGGGGTGAGTTTCCAGTTACAAGCCAAAAAATCTACATTTCCACGCTCAGTATATAACAAAGGCCCCTGGAATTGAAACAAAGGGACAAAAGTGACTTTCTTTTTAAAGATCTGGTAGTTGACAGGAAACTACTATGGGAAACAGATGAGAACCAGAGACTCCAACCGAGCAGCATGAAGCAGCCAGTCCGTTTATTACCACACAAAATGGCAGGCACATACAGCTTCTCCTTCCTTTTGCTGCTTTTTCTCTTACACTCTATTTTATGTTCCTCTTAGGAATTGCGAGGAATTTTTCCTGGGAGGACAATCCTGCCCACACCTTCTCAAGGTCTGCAAGGCCCTAGGAGGAGCATGGCCAGCTCTGCAGCTGGGCAGTTACCGGGTGCCTGGTCCCGCGCCCAGCACAAGTGCAGAGGAGGGATGAAGCACGTAACTTGGCTGTGACCTGTGCACAAGAGAGCACAAACACACAACAGAGGACAGTTGCAATGGTATAAAAACATAAGCTGGCCAACGGAGAACTCAGAGTCATTGACAGCCAGCTGGTGACTGTGAGCTGGGTGGGACCAGTTCTCACAGAGTTCCTGAACATTTTTTTGAACAGGAAAGCAAAGTTAATATCTATTTCTGCCAAACAATTTAATTGAAAAAGGAAGAAACATCAGCTTTACAGATTGTTCATCCAAATACGTTCTTCCTTGAAAAGCACGTCTTATCTGCATGCTTTAAGATGAGTCACCGGTGTCCTGCTATGTCTGGAGAGCAAACCTGCTTCGGAGCAGTGGGGAGCAGGCAGTTGCTGAAGAGAGAGCTCAGTACTGGCACAGGTTACCTGAGGAGTCCATGCAATTGCTGTCCTTGTATATTTTTAGGAACAAATGAGACAAACAGCTGCCAGAAATTATAGGTGGGTATGAATCAGAAGGAAGGGAAGACTATCTCACAATCTCTTATGGTCTGACAAAGCTATGAGGAGACTCTTCAACACTTTGCATTTCATTATCAGCCACAAGTGAAAGGGAAAAAACCCACTTCCTATTAATCTGTGTGGTGGTTTAGCCCTGGCTGGAGGCCAGATGCCCACCAAAGTCGGTCTATCACTGCCCTTTGTAGTTGGACAGGGGAGAAAATATATATTGAGAGGCTTAGGAGTCAATGGTAAGGACAAGGAGAGATCATCCTGTCATCAATGACATGGGCAAAACAGACTCAACACAGAGTGAAGGAAAGAAAACTTATCTATTTAATTACATTATACTACACACACAGTGAAACCAGAGTCAGATAATGAGAAGCGCAACCAGATCTTAAAACAACACGACCAGATCTTAAAACACCTTCCCCCCCTCACCACCACTCCCATCGTAGCAGACTTTAGTCAGGATTTTGCTCTATTCTTCCCTC
>VZTU01030487.1:37841-71345 GCA_013400835.1 Zapornia atra
CAATGTCTCTCAGTCCCAGTCCTCCACAGGGTCACAAGCCTCCCCCCAGCAAACCTGTTCCGGCGCAAATCTCTCTTTTGTTCATCTCTGTGTCTCTGTTTCTCTCCATGGGCTGCAAGTACTGGCAGGGGCTTGCTCCAACACGGGTCACAGCATCTTCTCTATGTCTCCACCTGCTCCATGGAGCGTGGAGCCTCTCCACGGGCTACAGGTGGGGTCTCGGCCTTTTCCATGGGCTGCGGGGGGACACCCGCTCTACCATGGGTTTCTCCACGGGCTGCAGGGGCATCTTTCTCTCTGACACCTGGGGTGCCTCCTCCCCTGCCCTCCCTGGCCTTGGTGCCTGCACAGCTTGTTACATCTTCTCACTCTCTTCTCCGGTGGCAAAATGCAGCTGCTTGTGGGTTTTTTCTCTCCTATATGTGATTCACAGAGGCACTGTGACCATCGCTGATTGGCTCAGCCCTGGTCAGCAGCAACTTTGGCCTTGAATTGGCTGATGTTTACAGTCTGGCGCCTGCAGAGAATTCCAGCAGCTCCTTAGAGCAGCCATTTTCTGCAGCCCCCGTTCCCTCCCAGCACCCAGCTACGCAAAACTGTGACAATCTACTATCACTCAAAGCACAGAGCAATAACTCTGGTTTTGAGTAATTATTCTCTGCTGTTACCCACAAATTGCATTCATGGGCAAGCTTGTAGGATTTTTCCTGAATTAGGGTATGCTGCTACTTGCCTGTGTAGTAATTCACCCTGATGGAGGAACGTAACATGTGTTAGCTGACCTGGCCTCCATCGAGTTTACAGTTGCACATTTGAGAGCTCTGGGCAATTACAGCAATTCACATAGAAAAAAGAAGAAAAATTGAATTGAAAAGCCTTGAGAGTCTAATTATAGAGGAGGCTTATTAGCTGGTACGAGAAGGTAAGAAGATTTACCTTCTGTACAGAAAAAGGGCCTTGACTTTGTTAATTAGGTAACGATACAGCAAAGCCTTTGGACTTTGGCCTATTTATATAGTAGCTGGACAGTTACCTTTTGATGAAATATTTGCAGGCTCACTTGACCCTACAGATGTTGCTAATATTCAAGTGCTGTAATTATAAATTAATTGACATGTAAGAAATGTAATAAATTGCCCCCATCGTTCATGGGATGTATGACCATATATGATTTACAATAACTATAAAGTAGCTTGAGTTAGAAATGTCTTGTTTAAGGATTTGTTCTTTGGAACTTAACCCCAAGTTATTTTTTCTTTGCATCTCTTGGTGACCTCTTTCTGTCAGGATAAAGAAATTAAATATCAGTGTGATAAGCTGCTAGAAAGGTGTTACTTTGCATGAAGATTATTATTTATTATTAGCAATAAAAATTATTGATGTTGCACCCTGGCTTCTGCAGAAACCAGTGAGTTTTCTCATCATAACTCACATAAATGTGAGTAGTAAAGGGAGAAACCAGGAAAAAGTCACAAATATAATTTGGATTTTACCAAATGTCAGCCTAATCTGAGAGTCCATGTGCTGGTTCACAGCTTCTAACAGAGACCAACACTGTCTGTAAGAGCACGTGATAATCTATTGTTGTTCAGAGCTGGGTGACAGATACACCTGGACAGCACAGTTGAAGCTTTCACATGGGCTTGGGTTGCTTTGTTGACCTATGTACCAGCTTACTGTGGACATACCATGACCTGCTTCAGAGTCTGTACTACCATTACTTAATAAATAGGCACTTTGTAGTACATGTAGGCCATGCGGCCTGATATAGTATGTAACAGGTAACTGATTAAATTTAACAGGAAGTCTACAGGAAGACCTGTGAGCCAGATGGGAAAGCACAGAGACATCCAAGAATACAGTCAGGTCGCCCAGATAGCTTAGTGGCACAAAGGAGTAACCTTAGTTCATTCCATCCCTTGTGTCCCTGAGTCTTCATGTCTGCTTGGCTTTGAGAAACCCTCATTCCCAGTCTTTCAACCTGCTCACAGTATGTGGCATATGGTTTTTATGCAAAGGTATATGATCTCTGTTATGGAATGCCGTAAGTTCCTTGTCTCACCAGTCCTACAGCTCCTGCTCTAGAAAATACTCTCTCATGTCAACAGAGAAGCTAGGAGACTGAAATGGTCCAACTAAACAAAGAATGTAAAAGCTAGAAGAGTGGGTGTGTTTGCCAGTCATTGCTGAACTAAAGATAGAAGGCTTGCTTATGCACTGACCCAGAAGATCTGAATACATGAAAAGAGGGCATTTTCCACTGTCTACAAATGGAGAAACTCTGGAAGAAGGGCTTGATGCCAAATATTTTTCTAAGCTTGGTGTGTCAGAAGGGCTCTGGCAAGTGCCTTTAGAAAAACAGCTCATGTTTGCACATATTCACCAACCTTTTTGGGAGACAGTTTCTTCAGACTGCTAGTTGGGTTGTGCTTGGCATCCGAGATGTTTTACTGGAAAATACAACATGTTTTTGTTGCTGCAGAAGGTAGTAAGGTTTTCAAAGGTTGTGTTTTGGTCTAAGAAAAAACAGTAGAAATGCATGACTGGGGACTTCAAGTAGAAAGCTGACATTTCTGGCTAAACAAGCAAAAGTATAAACTCTCTCTAATGAAAATAACATACCTGGGAGAAAAATTAACACAGAGCAAATACAAGCAGACCATGGTACAGCTGAGGGCATTGCAAACTTGCCTGGTCAACTAACCTGGAAATGGAACAAAGATTTAATGGAATTATTAACTATAAAAGGATATTTGTGCATAATTGATAAGGAAAAGAAGTTTCTAATTCTCTCAGGAGTGTATCTCTTGCTGCTTTGGCATCAGGATTTCAGGTGGCTATACAATACTGGCCCAGAGCCTACCACACATACAGCAGTTTTTGAAAAGGTAGGGATTTTTGCCAGTGACTGTGCATATTTGTCAACCAGGCTGCAACTTTGCACTAGAAAAGATGGATTTCCTTAGAAATTAGATGCTCTAAAGCAGTATAAAAAGCAATGATCTCAAGTATGTCTTGTTGTCAAGTATGTAGCATGGTGGCCCTAAGGTCATCACACGATGTCCTTCCTAATCCTTGCCCAGTTACCTCATCCAGTGGATCATGCCCTTGAGCTGTGACTTTGCATCAGCTGTAACAGTAGGTAATTTTTATGGTGGGCTTCTTAGATTTAAGGATGACATTAGCTGATAAAAGACTTGTTATGAATTTTGAGGCCCTGTTATGAGACCTGCTTGGATTTGGGTAAGACAATGACTCAGGACTATTGCAGTACAAAGAACAGGAGAAGCAGGAAAAATCAACAGAAGGGCAAGTTCTCTGTTAAGATCACTATAAGACCCTATTGTCTTGTGAAACTCAGTTTAACCAAGTTGCAGTTTTTTATACATAATGCGACATCTGTCTTCACTGATCTCCTCATTTCCAATTTCACTTCAAAACACATGTCTAATCAGTTTGAATTCTCAGTTGCACAATTCCTGTGATCTGTCTGGCAAACTGCTCCTCAGAAAGCCAAAAGCCCAAGTATCGCCTGCATGGCGCCAGCATGTTCCTCACACAGTGCCCAAGGACAGTGCCACGGACAAAATGCCAAGGAAAATAGCTGTGGAAGGCCTTTGACATTCTTTGTATAGATCAGCGACAGATCCTTTGGTATAATTTGCTGTGGTCACAACGACAACATTCCTTTTTCTAGGCAATTGTAACGCAGTTGATCTTTTGAATTTTAGGCTGGTAAGGAGGGATCCCCTCACAAGCAACAGGGAAGAGAATTGTGCAAACACTGAACTGCAGAGAGCTGATTTTTCAGGTAAATTACATAAGAGTGAAAACTTTAACGGGATGTCTGATGTCTCTATTTTCTAAAATGGGTTCCTTTCATTACGGGAGGAAAAAGCCCTAAACAGGAAGACAAAATCTTTCACAGTCATAGATTTAACAGCAGGAATCTTAGTTACATACTCGAGTAGGTACACCCTGCATCAGTGATGTTTATTGCCTAATTCTCCAAGTTGATGACAGAAAACAATACCCAGATACCTCAAGACCCACGCTCCCATTCCCCAGACTAGATTAGAAATGTGTACTATTAAGTAAAAGATGTTTACATGTCCCACAGACAACAAATACTTACCCCTAAAAGAAGACCATATATAGGAGCAAGTCTGTGGAACAGGATGGAAACAAGCAGAGACTAGGGATCAAGGTTCCTCAGCAGAAGGCTGCAGCTGTCTGCTGCAAGATTCAGTCTCCAGCAGTACTCAACCAATGACCAGGAAGCTCCAGAGCTTTTCAGTTTCTCCAGTATGTGATTCTCCAATACTATTGTAAGCTGTTCATTATAGACACTGCATTAACATCAAGTTCTAAAGGAGGGAGGAAGATGGTTTAAACCAAAAACCCTAGGGACTTTGCTCACCGCCCCAACAATCCACCTTATCTATGAAAGGTCTTGCTTTTGCTTCCCTGCCTGCCTGACCACTGCCATCACAAGTACACATGAGCAATTTATAGAACACATCCTCACAGTGCAACTGACTTCAAAGACCTTGTCATAATATCAACCTGATATAAGGACCTGACCACCAAGGGTAGGATTTCTGGCCCTCAGCTCACAAATGAGACTAAGACTGTACTAACAGGATTCTCCTTGGGTTTTCCTTGCCAAAGCAGAGGTCAGCCTCCAAGACCTGACTTGACACCTGCTCCAACAAGTGCACCCCTGAGACTAGCAAGCACCACCTAAAATAGGCTCTTCAGTGGGAGGCACACTTGTTTGGCTGACACACAGCAAGTATTCCTCCAACCTTCAAAATGCAACACACATACTGAAGTGACACATTTTCTATTTCTTTACATCTGGAGATCCTCCTGTGTTTTTTTCAAACATGGCCTTCGTTTGCTGTAACTCAAAATTAAAAATTTTGGAAGTGTTGCTACAACACAACAACATCCCCCAAGTTAACATGTATCTTTTTGTTCCAGATTCTTCCTGTGTCCCGTATTCCTATTTTTATTCACTTTTTTCCTTTTTTGCCTGTAAGGATCTTTAGACATTAATAGATACTGCATGCTTTGCCCATGAGTAATTTTGTAAGGCGATTTGAAAATCTCAGGAGAAACTATTCTCTGTTAGTAGATGTTACTATGACACATCCTTTATGACAGGTACGTTTCCAGTGTCACGGCTTTCATCTTAGCAGGTCATCAGCTTCTGTTTAAGAAATTAGTCTGAAAAAAGGCATATGTAGTTCACTCCTGCAGCTTTCTGCTCAAAGTGTTAGGTAAAATACATCAACAGAGATAGTAAATGGATAGTTTGCTTTTTCATAATATTTTCCCTCATAACATAAGAGCAAAAACTTCACACCATTTAGGTCAGCATTTCCCATAGGGCCAAAACACAATCCTGAAAATTCTGCGAATTGCTGAGGATATTAAACACTGAGGATAAGATTACAGAGAAACAATGCAGCCATTTTGAGCTGAGCTTTCCCACAGTGAAAGGTTCAGTGAGGCCCAGCTGGTTGTTTTGACTTCAGACACTGACTCAGGGATTGGAAAGTTGGACACCAAGGGTGGAGTACAGAAATGATTTGGCAGGCAAAAGGAAAAAAATTAACCTTTCTCAGTCCACATGCTGCATACTGCACCTACCAGCCACTGCAGGGTCTAAAATCAGATTAGCTTCTGTATATATCCGGGTTTAACAGCGTACAAGTGATTATAATCCTTCCTTTTTCTCCTCCTTCATTTGTGTTCTGTCTAAAGTTGGAGGCCCGAAAGCAGCTTACGTATACTGTCTGCCTTGGAGGGGCCCGATCCTGCCTAAAAGTCTCAGCAGTGCCATGACACAAACTTAACTGCAAGTTATGACAACAGGATAACATTGCAGAGAACCAGCTGAGCTTCTAAAAATTCACCTTGAGTTTTCATGAGATTTCATTAAACATGAAGTTTAATCTCAATGCTTCTTTCTTTGGTTTGTTTTTTTTTTTCTCCCAGAAAAGTGAGCATGCTTTCTCAGGTGGTATCTCGACAGAACAGCTATTTTCATTGTTTTCTTCCTCACATAACATTTGCTCACTTCTGCCACTTTCCTGAACAAAGCACGTTTGACACCGTATACAAAGATGCACTGAGAAATGCAGGCACACAGGCGCACTCCTTGCAGATAACTGGAATGTGGCTTCCCACTTGCTCTGGAGAAAGGGATGGGGGGGCAAGGGGAAGTGCTCCCGACAGGGAAGGCTGTGACAGCAGGGCTGGCAGGCCACGGGGAGTCCTGGCAGCCGTCAGGAGATTGGGGCGGCTGGTCAAGTCCGGCTGGGTCTGCTGGGGCGGGGGGAGACTCGAACGTAGGCTGCTGTGAAGGCGAGCAGCCGGCACACTCTGCCGTGCCCTCTCGCTGGCTAGCGAGCAGCTGGGTTTTACAGCTGCACGCAGGGCTGCTGTTATATCCGCAGCACATACCAGCAAGCAGGAGGCGAATAGACACCTTGTCGCTGATTTATAGGAATGGCTTTGCTGTGCATTCCTGGTGCCTGCAGGATTCTGCTGACTTTACACTTGCGTAACTCCCAGTAACATCAGTGGCAACTTTGCATTCATTGAGATCATAATCCAGGAACCTCCAAGAGGGAATATCAACAGAGAGTGCCAAACCACTTAGTATTCTGCGTTTAGAAGGCTGTGCAGGCTGGTGGATACAGCAGAGGGGAGTAATTCGGGGTGTATTTATTGCTGTAGCATGACTCTGACAGGACCATCTAACCTCCTCGTGCATCGGCTTGCCCAGCTGGGGAACACAGGCTGTGACGGGTGTGAATTCCCATTTGGAAAGCATGTTGAGATGCTTCCGAGAGGCAAACAATTGTTTCTACAGAGTCATTGTTCTCTGAAGAGAATTATTACTTTTACAACTGAGAACTATCAGCTTTAAACTGAGATTTCTGTCTTAGCCTCTTGCTTCTTTCAAGTGAAGTATTTTTATAAGGAGGAAGCCTCAAAGGCATTATTAGCAACATGTTTTCTTTCCTCTTTCTAAAATCCGACTTTTCAGTTTTCTTTCACTATCCAGTCTCAGGTTAGTGAGTACTGACAAATACTATCAACACATCTCGACAAAGAATAAAGCTCTGTCTAGAGCCAGTTCGCTCTCTCAAACATGTTGAGCTAAGAAAGCTAAAGAAGCAGCGGGGGTGGGGAAAAAAAAAAAAGAGAGAGAGAGAGAAATGAGAAACATTTCCAAACATAACATAAAAGGTCTTGCCTTAAGACCATGGATTTCCTTTTTGGTACTTTCAAAGAATGCGTCTTCAGTTCTCTTTGGCTGTGTGACCAACAGTTGTGGGGTGTGTCTGTGGTTTTCTTCTCTTCACAGTAACTCTATTGTTCAGAAACTGCAGCCAATTTATGAAAAGAGGTGGAATGTTTATGTAACTTACTTTGCTTTAGACAAGAAATAAGAAAAAAAAAAAAAAGACTGGTGGAGGAAGGCCAGTCAAAACAGGATTTTTCTTCCTTTCTGGACACAGATGTTGGGGGGAAAAAAAAGCCAGCTCTGTCTTCGCGTTAAGCTAAACAGCATTTCCATTTTTAGACACTTTTTTTAATTAAGTAGGTCAGAAAAACAAAATCAGCCATTAGATTAGTGCTATAATTTACTTGTTTCAAAATGTGCCATGTTCGAGATCTGCTCTGTTGACATGCTTACAACACCATAAACTGAGAAATAGATATATTAGGGTCAGATGATACCACTTTTGCCTAGACTGCTGTGTCCCAAACGTATAGTTGGCAAGTGCTGCTAGACTGCAGATGGCGAGTGTCTCTTCATAACTAGACTGGAGTTTCCTGCCATTTCCAGATTAGCCAGCGACAAATATGATTAGTCAATTGCAAACCAAAACAAGGTAGCCAAAAGAACAAACCTTCTTATTTATGTGTCCCCACTGTCTGTATTGCCAAAGTGGACAAGTTAGGATCACTGAATTTCTGCCTTATCTATCCAGTGCCCTAATACCTTGCTTGAACTTCTCCTTTAACTGCAGCACCTATCCAAAAGCATTAGCTTAAGTTCAGCTTTTCTAATTGGACCAACCTTTGATTTCTTTTAAAGTTTTTGATGAAATTAGAAGAGGGATCTTTAAAGCTTAGCATATCCTCAGATGGGCTCCTGTCAGCTTGGACCTGACATGAACTAGGCAGGTGCAACTCACCTGAGGCTGGCACATTCACATCAAAAATATCTTAAAATAAGGTTGGGAGTGTAAGAAACAATTTCCAGCCAGCACACAACACCATCACAAAACATATCCTCCTCATATCACAGTGCCACCAGCATGAAACCAAGAGGGCACAGAGCCAGCCTGCACAGACACCAGTTACTGGCAAGACTGGGTTGCAGAGTCCAAATTCAAATTTTGGTCTTTGTTTCAGACATACACACAGAAGTCTCACAAAAACCAACATGGAAAATATTATAAATAGAAAACAGAATGGAGTTTGGTGGCTCAAAACCCTGAGTGAATGCAGTGTTCTCTTAAGCCACAAAACATACCGAGCTTGAGAGACACTGAGGAAGCTGCCCCTGCCAAAATATTTCAGTCTTGACAGGGAGAACGGTTTCTGGAGGAAGATTCTGTTTCTATAATTATCTGGTCCTTTCCCTCACTAAGACCACCAGTTTATTGCATTCGACCAATAACGGCTTCTCAGGTGCCAGGAATATCCAAGAGTTTCTACCCTAGCCCAGCACTCAGGTGGCAGAGAACTCTTAACCCATCGTTACCGAACCCGTAAACCTCGCAAGTGCTCCGAAAGGCAGGGCTGCACCAGCATGAGTGAGGGCTGGAAACTGTTCCAGCAACGTTATTCAGCTTGAAACCCCTACTCAAGTGTGCAACGAGTTTATTTGACCCAACGGGCCAGATCGAGCTGCGATTGCTTTACCTCCCCGCCAACTGCAACAGAATTGCACAAGCATGAGCAGAGTCTGGTCCAATAACAAGTAATTTGCCATATGGAAGCTACTGAGCAGACATCTGCAGGACACTGAAAGTGCTCTGCTATATACAGCGCTGAGCGCTACAGTTGCGCATTCCACAGAGACTCCGTTTGCAAAGGGATAGAAGCGAAACATTATTTAGGGGTTTGGTTTCTTGGCCTTGAAAACTGAAATCTGAAAACAATTAGAGCCCAGTGCCATACCAAATCAGTTATGCAGTCATTCCTGGATTTTCCCATGGAATTTTTACATAAGAATTAGGCTGTATTTGATGCGAACTAACACACACACACACACACACACACACACAGAATTGTGCTGGTCAGAGGCAGACCTGCTTATAGAGGAGTTTGGGGAGTTTTTGCAAATGTGTATAAAAGTCAGTCAGAGGCATACTGAAACACACTGCTAGAGATTACTAGAAATTTGATGACAGCTCACCCATCGAAAGTTCTAGCATGCCTTACATCCTGTCCCCGAGAGATGGTTTTCTGCACCCTCACATTCAGGCATTGCTTATCTTCTCTGTCACCACAGTTTCCTCTCTCTGGCCCACCTCACACACTCCATCCCACAACTGGGACACTGGAAACACCCTTCCCACCTCTCTCTGGACACCTTTCAGTTGTGGCATGGGGGATGGTGTTGGGGGATTGAGTAAGCCCTGTGCTTTTTCAAGGAATGAGCAACCTTTGACGGTAGGTTGGCCGTTGTCCAGGAACATACAACCAAGAGGCTCCCTGCAGCTTTCTCAGCTCTTTGTGTAACCATGTAGCAGCTGGGCAAAATCTGGCCTCACAATGGTGTGTCTGTAATGACACAACCAAATCCAGTCCTAGCATGGAAGGGAAACGCTGTCTAACTGGAGGTCAAGCTTTGAATTATAATGGTGCCCTCCAGACTCCAGATATCTGAATCAGCTGCTTCCCCCCTCACTCAAAGCACTGTAGCTAATGTTTTTTTATCCCATTGGAAGTCCAGTTGCCTTGAGAGGAAAGGATTTCTCTGATTCTTTCGGAAAAGTATTAAAACCACAGCATGTTCACCAGGCAGGAAAGTCAGGCAACCAGGTCTTTAGGTTTCCTTCATTGCAGGAGACCTGGTGCAAATTTCTAGTGAGCACGGCTGTGCAAGAGTATGTCTCTGATGAGTTTCTGTGTCCCTGTTAGTACATTTATTCAATTCTCTACTCCATGCATGAGTACCAAAACCACTGCAAAACTCACTAGATTCAGTGACAGGTGTTACGTCTGACTTGTAGAGGAGTCTCAGAGGTAGCCTTACCCAGTTGTGGACCCAATGGCATGGCGCACAGTCAGCGTGGTGGTCTGGCAAAAGAAAGAAAATGCAAGTTTTCAAAAGCTTTCCTTGAATTTGGACACATTTTGAGCCTTTTATGGTTAATTCCAAGCTTTTCTTTCATTGAGCCACATGTTGTCATAATTTTTACTGCATAAATCTCTAGAGTTCAAATCCCTTTTTTAACACGACACTTTGGATGTGAGATGACAAGTGTTAATATTCATTATTCTACAAAGCTATAAATATCCTGAGGTATAGCAACTCACTGGAAAGGACACGACCAAAATGATTTTCTCAGCCCCGTGCTTACGTTCAGATCTTCAAGACTGATTCTGTTTTTCACATACTGAAATGCTTTTGTTGCACTTATTTTGGCACTAAAGTTCACTCACATACTTTTATTTTAATGTATACTTGTAAAGTTAAAATATTCAGTCAAACTTTCCAGTTCACAGTGGGCAACCTGCACACACACATTCAGCCCATACACCATTATCCTGTTGCAGTGCATAAAGAAAAGCACTTCAGAAGCTACTGGAGTTTCCCCACTGAATTTTTCCTTTAGATTCTTTTTCTAGCAAGATCTTACTTGCAAAGTGTTTTCCCATCAGATGCTTGCCAGATTTTTGGGGCGACGCTGAACAAAGGTCTTACCACCTTTGTAACACTAAACAGCATTTAGTCTCTTTCATAAACTTGATAGCCTGTAAATCTGAGATGGTCCACACCCTCTGCATTCCTATGTCGCATACTAACAGACTCTTCTTTAATTACAAGGTGTGGCATTTCTGGACAAGAGACAGCTAATCTTCCAGACGTGTGTGTTATTTACATTTACCTTAGAATTTCTCCTTTATGTAAAGCTTTGGCTCTGAAAATGCAAAGGTTAAACCTCACCGACAAAAATCTCTAGCTCATGGCCACACTTTGATGCTATTTAATATTCTGGTTTGCTAATAATTAAGTAGAAGTGTTCTGAACATCCAGGATTCAGATCTAAAAGCTGGGAGGTATTTGGATCTAGGAGTTTGGTTCCTGCCGGTATCTATTACAAAACACAACCGTCTGCAAAACACACATTTCAACAGGAGCCCGTATTAGCATGTTACTTTAAACCAACTGCAGTTGCCTCGATGAATGCTTGATTAGAAAGAACAAGAGCTACAGCTCCATGTTTCTGACATAAACCACGGCCAGAAGACACGCTGGCAAGAAGTTAGCGATTTCGGCTCCTGCAGCTGGGAAAGCAGCATTGCCCGGGTGCACACACTCACCCTGGGCTGCACAGCCCCCTGGGACTCCCCAGCAGGAGCCTGGGAGCCCCCAGCTCTGTGGGCCAGGCTGCCCTGGCCTGCAAACAGAAGATGGGAGCCTGCCAGGGCCCTGCTGTGAGGGAATGACGGGACCAGCCCTGTGAAGCTGTCAGAGCTTGGCGCTCGCTTTGCTGGATCTGGTAGCTGAAGCACACCTCGCCCGTGACCGCCCAGCGCCGGGGAGGACTGCTTCCCGCAGAAGGGCGGCCGACGCTCCTGCTGGGCCGGTGCCCACCGCGCACCGGGCTGTTTCCTTGCATCCATCCAAGTCTGTCACCCACGGTGCTTCCCACATCCCACAGCTTCAGGAAATCCAAAAAGCCTCAGCCCCAGCCTTCCTCCAGCTGCAGATGCCTCTCCCCGCCTTTCCCTGAAATACTTGTCCTGTTCAAGGGCTTCTCTCTTGCTGCCATCTTTTCAGCCCAGGGGAAAAAACCCCACCCTCACCTCCTTCCTCGCAGTTCTTGAGAAATGCCTGTTGAGCGTCACCCTTCCCCAGGGTGCAACAGTGTGGGCAACACTTGACCAACAGCGAGTGCCAAAGAGTTACTTGGTGGCATGCTGTGACTTCTAAGGGAAGAAGATTCTGATCCTGGCCATACACATGAGGGACAAAGACCCCCAGTCTGCAGCAAAACTTTAAAAAGCAAAAAAACACCTTTCAGGACTGAAGCACTTCAAGGTCGAGGTGATGATTTTGCCATGGCATACATAGCACATGCTGCACACTTGCACCCACATCTCAGTGCACCCCGTGGAGCAGCACCCACATCAAGAGCCCAGGATTCCCATCCCCAACAGCCCATCACCATCCCACTCAAACGTCCCTACTCCCAGAGACAACCTTTCACCGTACCTCTGGCTGCCTCCACCACAAGCCCTGCTTGCCAGTGTCTGCCCTGGTACACATCCACACCGTGTTTGGTGTCTCTGACCACGGCCCCTGCAGCGCCCACTGGAGGCAGCGGCAAACACCCTCAGGAACCCACAACACATCACTGCTGGGTTATGGAGAGCAAAACCTTAACTTCAGCCTCTCAGAACATTCTGATCATCTGAGTGAAAATCATTGCCCTGGGTGTCAGTGGTGAGGCACTGGCAGGGAGGGCCGCAGGGTGGCCTCTGTGAGGAGAGGGCTGGGCTGCCCTGTGCTGGACACAGATGGCCAGAGTGGAACCATCATAGGGCATGATTGAGCCCTGCAGCCAAGATGGTAGTGCCTCAGGTAAAGCTTGTGAGGAAGAATCTGTGAAAAAACCCTGCAGACAAGCAGGTCAGAGAAGGAGAAGATGCTGCAGGTGCTGAAGCAGAGATTCCCTGGAGAGGACCATGATGAAGCAGGGTATCCGTCTGCAGCATCTGGAGACACCACAGCAGACAAGTTCATGAAGGCCTGCAGCTTGTGGAGGGGACCCAAGTTGGAGGGGAGTACCAGTGTGAAGTAGAAGGAGTGGCAGAGAGGACTGCTAAGGACTACCCACAACCCCCTTTCCCATCCTCTGTAGCACTTGCAGGGAAGTTGTGCCTGAAATAAAAGACAAAGGAAAGATGCACTTTTGTCTTTTTTTCTCATCACTATCCCATCTACTTTAATTTTCCATAAATTATTATTCTCCACATTTCTTTGCCTGTAAGGGTGATTGGTAAGTGGTCTCCCTCTCTTTATTTTGACCCTTGAGCTTTTCTTTATTTTCTCCCCTTGTCGTGCTGAGGAGGGAGAGTGAGAGCTTGGCTGGTTGGGCATCTGGCATCCAGCCACATTAACCCACCACAATCATAAATTGGACCAACCACCGGAGAGAAAGAAGAGAGCGGTGGACAAGAAGAAAACAGAGTCACTCTGACCCTGCGGTCCAGACCTGGTGCTCATGATGCTTCCTGATGAATCAGGCCATTCTCTGAGGACTACCCTGGACACAGAGCCCCACTTCAACACATGCTCATCATGAGGCTGAACTTGTGGGTTTGGAAGTTTCTTATGCAAGACTATCCCTGCCTCCTGCCCAGAGGCAGTGGTCTTAAGTAGGGCAGGATCTTTCCTGAAGCAGTCCAAGAAAAGTCCACTGAAGAGAAGGATCATGAAAGAAACCTGGAACGGCACAGATCAGTAATCTGTAGCATAATTGGAAAGATGGTGAAAAGACATCCCTTTTGGGGGCCACTAAGAAAGCTAGTGCAAAATCTCAGGGAGGATTCTACCTCATAACTCCTGCTAACCAGTCTAGCTGTTGGCAGGTGCAGCACTACTACACTAACATACTCCTCTGCCCTTCCTACCTAGGACTCCTTTAGCCTGGCATCCAACTCCACTGCTTAAGAATGCCAGACAAGCACAGAAACTGCCTCTGCTCCATGGCTGAATGCAGCAGAAAATTTATTAATGGAAAAGAAAGAAATGCAGAAGGAAGATCATCTCTGGACATAGTCCATGCAAAATGTAACTTGCCGTAACACAGCCCTGAAAGGTACTACTTGCAAAATGCCCTAGCATGTTACAGCATCCTCCCAACTTGTAGAAAAGCTGCTTTATTGCTGATCTCAGTTTACTGTATTCCCAGACATAACTGAATTGTGGGGGTTTTATGGGTCGCCTGGCCTCCCCAGTAAGTGCTCTGGGCCATCATTGAGGCTGGGTAAGGCAAAGCTCTTACTTTTTTCCTTTCTTCTTTTTTTTGCAAAGCTTCGTTCTAGCCTTTTATCAGCTGAGCTGCAGAAGCTGCAGAATGACACGTCCCTCTCCAGAAGCAGTCTGTGGATAACCAACTGCTGCCTCTTCCTCCAGGAGCCACCAGCAATGAGTCACGGGCTGGGGAGGGTGGACAGTATTACCAGCATTGCACTGCCTCCAGACACCCAACTACCTCAGCTCCTCAAGGCCTCCCCTTCACACCCCAAAAGCAACATTGGTAAGAAAATTAATTCACACACAAAACCCACTTGCAAACTTCAGATCATTAAGAAGTTTCTTGGTAAGAAAACCAACCTCCCAAACATCCAAACTCAGAATGACAGTCTTTGTAAGCAAAACTGCTTCCTTCCAGTTCCTCCAGCTTCACCTGCTTCCCATGCTTAACACAGCAAAAAAAAAAATCCCATAAGCAGCTCATCTGTTCATACCCAGGAACTGCTCATGCTTCTAATGTGCATAATCTAAATGCAAAAAAAACAATCATCAAGGCATTTGTGCATTCTTGAACTGTATCCTGTCATATTCATTGTGGGAAGCACGGGAGGGGGGGAAAAGTACCAACCTCTATGCAAAAACCTGGCTTCTTTTATCTGTGCTGCATGTAGCGAGCAGGGAATACTGAGCTTGCAAGGGAAGTCAGAGCTACCCGATTGGTTGGTCAGGATCCTCTGGTAATGTGGCAAGGAAAACAGAATTATTAATAAAAATGTTCAGAAAGTTGTGGTTAAGGTAAGGGCAGGTCAGGTTTCTGCTTCTGGGGCTGCATAAGGGCTGCCCATGCCTATGGAAATGCACCATCAGGGAGAAGACCAGCTTAAAGAAAACTAAAGGAAGAGTGATGTGAAGCTGATGGTGAAATAAAGGAGGTTAATGGAAACTCTAATAGGAAGCTACTTGTCTGTGACTGGAGTCAGAGGAGGGAGGCAGCAAATTTCAGAGAAATACATTTCAATTCATGATGCAGCTACAGCACATTTCTCTCCCTTCTCTGTGTCCCTTCAGTCCACTTTTGGTGGCCCTTTTGCCATCACCATGTTATCCAATTTACAGATAACATCCAGCAACGAGCCTTCAATCAAGGGGGGGGGGAAGACATCAGTACTATTTGCTTTCCTTCACACCTGTTCCAAAAACTGAGGAAGATCAACAGGTTGCAGCTTACCTGACAGCTCATTATTTGGGAACACATTAGCCCAAAATTTACTCTTATTTCTGGGATACTGTTAAAGTTTACAACCAGAAGAGTGATGTAGAAGTAACTGCAGAAGAAATTGCTGTGCAAGCCTACAAAGTCCCAGGGTGTTGTTAACAGATCTATAATCATCTTCAGAGTGACAAAAATATATTTCTGGATTGCAGCTACACCAGCCACCTCGATGATCTGCAGCTCACAAACCAGAAGGGCTTCCTCTAGCTCCAGGAAGGTGGCTTTATCATGCAAATGGTCTGGACTCTCTTCTGGCCACCTCTGTCTTCATCACACCCACGTCCCAACCTCTGCACTTGTAAAGAAACGGCGGGGGAGGATTCAAGGGAAAAATATTGTAAGGAGAAATAGCCTCTGTTGACACCCTTACATTTGAGAGGTCCAAAGCTACTTGTAATTGCTAGTCGCTGTCACTGCTCTGGAGAAGAACCTGTCTCTGATTCATTATCTGTATCTCTTGGCAGCAGCTTCCACAACAGCACAAGGCTGAAACAGAGAAGCTGCTTTTCAGATTTACCCACTGTAGAGATTCAAAGTTTGGACCTGGATCCAACTTTCTCCCTGCAAAATCATGGCTCCAAGCCCACCAGCTGGGCTAATTTTGGATTAAAACCCCCTAGGTTTGTCCTCTGCTAGAGAATATAAAATTTCCCTAGTTAGAGGCTTAACAAATGGTCTGAACAGAGATTTCACAATGAATATGCGATGATTAACTGCAGGATCACAGAGATTAAAGGTGGGAAAGAGCTATTAGATCATTGCAGCCCTATGGCAGAGTTGTTCTCTGCAGTCTATCTCTCCCAGTGTCTTGTTCAGGCTAGTCTCAAATGGCTCAAGCAAAGGCTCTCCCAGTTTCTTTCTGGAGGCTGTTGCACACTCAGGCAGATCTTACTGATATTTACCTGATATTTCATTTCACCTTGCACCGTTCTATAGCCAAGAGCCATCCTAAATAGTCCTCTTCCTTACTGCTGTCTTCATGTTGCTGTTTTCTGCCCTTACGTCGCTTTGCAAATTCTCAACTATTTTTCTGTTTGCCACCATTTCCCGTGATCAGGATCAGCAGGGAGTAAATGGCATACTTCCACATGTGCTCTGCCCTTTCCAACCTCCATTAAACCAATCTAGCCTTTCTTTGGACAGATGACATTGAATTTCTGTGGTTTGACTCATCGTGTCATTTCCTGCTCCAGCTTCTGACTCTTCACGAGGTGCCAGCGTGACAGAGAGCAGGACCCACCAATTAATGAGATGTAAAGATACAAGAAAGGCTTTCTTGAGGTAATTGTTTTTGACAGCCTAGTGCGACAGGAGGTAGATGCTGACTCGACCCGCAGTTGCACGGATGGCTTCAGGTCAGTTCCTGCCCTGACTTGGATCCCTAAGTTTCTTATGCTGTGTCCTAGGTGCAGGCATAAAGTGCTGCAGCTGGTATTGATGAAAGGAAGCCTGATTCAGTTGTAATCTACAAAGCAGCACGCTGCAACCAACCTCACAGACTGAGGCTGGGAAAAACACGCTCTTCTCTTCAAGTCACATTAATGGAATATGTTCTGCTGGATCAGGATCAGACACTGTAAGGTAGACGTTGTCTAATACAGAGAAGGATGTGGGATGAACACATGCCAAAGCGTCCTAATGACCCTTGCTTTAAAGAGCCCAGAGACAAGACAGAACAAGGCCAAGGCTCCAGGAAACAGCCCGGCGAATGTGCGCGCACATGTGCGACGAGCTGCGCCCAGCCTCCCTCCGGCACACCAAACAGAGCCTACCCCTACTGCTGCCTGCAGGCAGCCAGCAGCGGAGAGGGCTGGGGTTCCAGCTCAGAGGAAACACGGCAGAGCAGCCACACCAGAGGAGAGGGCTGGGGTTCCAGCTCAGAGGAAACACGGCAGAGCAGCCACATGCACAGTTCTAACTCCGAGCGCGGATGCGAGAGCCAGCGCCCGGCGTTGGTCCCAGCGCTTCTGAATGTTCTGAATTCCCTGCTTACTGAAGGGTGAAATTAGACTCACAACTTGCAGCTTGCGGAAAGCAGCTCGGGGCAGGTAGGGGAGGATATGGTATGGTGTACAGAGGATTTAAAAAAAAAAGGTGATTGTGGGCGCAGAGAAATATATTCCAGCAACACAGACTTTGTTGTAGCAAAGTTCAGACTGGGAATTTGCATATGGAAATTCTTTATGAAGGTACTCATATTAACAACCTGAATTGCACTCTTAAGAGATTACAGCAGTTCGGGAGAGGTAAATGAGCTCTGTCAAAACAGGAACAGCTCTAAGTGATTCCCCAAAGCAGGATCAGGGCATGCACCATGGCAGATTTCCTCCGTATTCTAGCATTGGCTAGGGAAATTATGGAGGTGTTTCTCTGGCAGCACTTCTTGTCCAACAATGTGGAGTTTGAAAGAATTTGAGTCAAAGCAGTATTGATGCAAAGAAAAAAAAAAAAAAAGTTCAAGCTGTAGTTCAGACACTGTCAAATCACCTCTGGTTTCCCAGGTTCAAAGGCACATGAGATGACATTGTCATGTCCCTTCAACAGCCTCCGAGCATCAGAGAGACTTTATAAGGAACAGAGAACAGACGCATGGGGTGACCTACAGTGGAGGGCTACATTCAAGATGCATCTCCTTGTTAGAGCACCTTTGGGTGCCATGTAGCCACACTCCTGGGAGCCTCAGCAAAACTACAGCTCCTCTTCATCATCATGCAAGAGCAGCTGTTTCTGCCCAAGCAGTCTCACTTAAACATAAGCAGATCTTTCCAGCAGAATCTGTATGTCCTAGCCAAGTTGGGATTCAGGACAAATGGACAACAGTCAGAGAAGACCACTTAGCCACACATAGGGCTGGGAGATGGAGATCCTTCATAGAGCGTGGGTTTGGCTGATACCAAATATTTGCCATTTCATGTACGTGTCAAAAGTTGCATACAGATATGTCTACAGAAAGTCCATATGCAGAGCTCTCCAGTCTTTCTAACCTTCTGTTTCTCAGGGAAGATTACATCTTTCAGACCTCTGCAGTATGTTGTGGTCTGAAGGAAGTACAGTGGGTTTGGCAAGCATCAAGGGTTTAAAACGCAGCAACCAGCTGCTCTCACTGACCTCAAAAATTTCTCAATGCTGCTTGATTTCTGTTCCCTCAGTCCAGCTCTATGAGGAGGAGGAAATAATAACTCCATGTGTGTCCTGCTACACCCAGCAGATCTTCTCTGACCAGCCCTGCCCAAGATCTTCCCCCGTGCCAGGTTACTGATCTCACTGGAGGCATAACAGGGCGGATTATGTGCCCATCCTCTGCTAAGTCTGGCATGCTTTGCTTAAACTGACCACGCTTTTCATGAGAGAGTGAGACAAGGATGAGAGAAGTAGTAGAGCCTGTTTTTCCACGTAAGTAGCATGAGCTGTAGAAAATGGACACAGGCAATGGGTACGGCTGATGAAGCTGTATAGTTGTTATAGAAAGGAACCACCCTTTTTCTGAAGCCATGGTGGCAACAGGCCCAGAGAGAACAGACCTGATGGCAACTACGCAAGACCCAGAGTAAGCATCATTGCTGACCCTCAGAACGAGATCTTTCACTTGTGGGGAGCACTGTATTTATTACGGGCAGAAAAAGCTGTCTCAGGGTCTGGGGCTGTGCACCGCGGGGACAGGATCCAAGCACTATAGACTAACGCTGCCCTGTGCTCCCCAAACTGTAGAGAGCCTCCCTGAGACTCTTGCTTTTCCAGTTCTTGCTTTTTAAAATTTCATCAGTGCTCCTGCGTGGTGCTTCATGCTCCGGGGCTGCAACGGAGCATTCGCCGCCTCAAAAAGAAACAGCCTGCTTAAACGAATGAATGTAAAGCATCACCCAGTGACACTCCCCACCACTGAATCCATCGGCACCTTTTGTGTTCTCACGGACGTATTTTCATTATAAAAACCAGCCCTGCCTTCCCCACTGCTATGTGAAAGGCTCAAAGAAGTGTCAGAGAGCTGACTGACAGACTGCACAGGCAGAGTGAAGAGCCTGACTGTGTTCAGGGGCTGTCAAGTGCACAAAGTAAACAAAAGAATAGATCTATGTAATTTTTCCCCACGAATCTCTTTCAACTAGAACTCTATTTCAGATGTTACTTGTGAAGGAGAGTGCAGCACAATGTCAGTGTGGTTTAAACGTAAAAAGTCTCATTAGTTTTGACAAATATGTTTCTCTGATAAAATTTATTATAACCAACAGAGGCACAGAGCCCAAACAACGCCATGTTTCTAATAACAGCTTGAAAGTTATGGCTTCCTATAACTACCGTGACCATTTAAGAACCGTAACATGCTATTGTAACACCCTAGTTTTGTTCTTCCCCCAAGTTACCTCTCTTCAAGGCTCAGCCGCCTTCCTATCCCACGTACAGCCTGGACAGAGCCATAGGATCTCCCACACTCTTTGCTCAACTTTAATCTCCCTGCTTGGTGGGGTTGTGCTGAATACAAATACCTGGGTGAAGCAGATTCAGGTTTTTGCAGAAATCACCACCACCATGGATGACAGAGCTTGCGCAGCTCCCCGCTGCAATACAGACTGCCTGCAGCGCTGCCAGAGCCACCCTCCTAAAATGGGATTTACTCTCCTGCCCTGCCAGAGACCCTCAATCCAAGGGAGCAAGAGAAAGAGTTGCAGATGCGGGTTAGGTTTTAAATCCGTTTTCCTGACAGCATGATGCAGCCGTGTGCCGCAATCGCATCAGACAGACATTGGACCCAGGGGAGGATCAGCACTGAAAAAACCTTTCCAGGATATTTTTCCTCCTTTTACTCCATTCTTTGCATTTCTTCTGACTCCTTGGGTGGGTAATTTTCCTTAGCCATAAAACAGACTGAAACTGGGAGTGGGGGAAGGGAGGAGAGAGGTACGCTGCAGTGAGTGGGCAGCCAGACCGCAGGTGGGCACGGAGCTCGTAAGCAGCACAAAGCAGCTTACTTCACACGAGCTGGGGAAGGGAGCATGGGTTTTGCAAACACCACAGGCTTTAGCAGGCTCCGTCCAGCCTCTGCCACAGGGCAGGAGCAGATGCATGGGGCTGCCTTGCTGCAAGCAAGGAGGGAGAGGAGCACACCAGGCTCAAAAGCACCCACAGGAAGGTACCTGGGCAGGGACAGAAGCTTTCATCAGGGTTCATAACCTCAATCTGCAATGCACCCACAGTGCAGCTTTGCCACTTGCTGACAATGAAAACAGAGCAAAGCATGAAGTGTTTGCACCTACAGCCTTCTCCTTGGTACCAAACTGCCTGTGCCCGGCCCTTCCACCTCTTTGCCCAGAGGACCAGAAAGTATCTGCTGGGGACACTGGGATCATCTGGCTCCTCTTTGCTGGCCCAAGCCCACATACCCCACTTACCCCAGTCCATCAGCTCCTCAACACCAGGAGGAACTTGCCCTGCGTTCCCCTTGGACCCTCCTGACAACCGGGGAGAACACCATGCTCCTTCACCACACATGCTGGCCAGCCACACCAATGGTCACTGGCACCTGGTTTGAGATGACGGCACTTGCACACTCAAAACATTGAGGATTTCTATATCTGCAATTAGAGTATTCAAACTGTTTTCATTTTAAATGGGGGGTGGGGTGGTGTTTGTCTGTCTATTCTCCTTTTATTTTGTGTTTTTCCAGTTCTTCCTGGAATTCAGATTTATGTAACATGCAGCCGAATGTGTCAAGGTATCTGAAGGCTCAAAATGCACAATGCAATACTACAATATAGCTCTTTGTTATGCTAATTATTTCTTCCCAGCTGCTCCCGCAATGAGTGCCAGCCCGACCTATCAAAGGGGAACAAAACCTCAAGGCGAGCTTTCTGCTGTGAGGTCCCTTACCTCTGAGCTCGAGGGGCTGGGGCTGCATCTCTTCCGGCACCTGTAAGCCGAGCCAAGAGGTAAAACAAAACAATTTAATACCTCAGCTCCACGGCCGCTGGGAACATGAGCTAGGAATTAAAAAGTGATACCCTCTTGACAGTCAGGTTGCCATGATTTACATTTTTCTTTCAGGTTCCCTCCCCCTCCACAAGCATCGTCTCAGCATTTCTGAGCAAAGGGGAAAGAACGAGGCAGTGTGGGAAAACATCCAGTCAAACCTCAGAGGCTCCGCTGAGGTTCTGGTTTTGGCACCCACCAGGGTAGCGGTATGTGATCATGAAGGATTTTTAGCAAGCGCATGTCAGATTCACGACAGCCAGAAAACGCTGTGGTTGCATTACTTAAAATTAAGCTTCAAAATAATAATTTTAAAAGGCTTTGTATATTCAAAATTAAAGGAATAAAATTATCAGCTTGGTTGCCTTTCTATTATTTATGTTGATATTCAGTTAAAAGAGACTTTGTCTTGTCCCTGTGTTTCTAGAGCCTAGGAAGATATTTTATTGATAGCACGTGGAAACATTCAAAGGGAAAAAGGAGCTTTGGCAGCTGGAAAGGGACTACTGGGGGCTACTGGCAGCTTGAGAGGCTCAGAAGACCACTGGGAATATGGGACAAGCTCGTTAGCTGAATGTCTTATTTATAATGGTCACTAGCGAAATACCTCAAAAGCTGCCACTGCACTGTCATCTTTAAGCCTCAGAATTAGCAAACAGGCGCTTTCAACGAGTGGATACATTCATACAATAAACCCCCTTTTCCCAGCCTGCGTGCAGAATAAGGAAAATTATTTCCCTGGCAGTACCTTATGCCCCACTCATGTTTTACGATTTTTCTCCACAATGGTGATGACAACGTGGGTTATTTTGAAGTTCCAGGATTGGAGTAATTCTTCGATGAAGGTGCATTTCACTGCACACCTTACCTCTCACAGCAAACACAAAATGAAATTTGCCACTATTATACTAATTAAGTCTGCTGGCAAACCAGAATCCTCTCATCCTGTCTGTCATGCAGAGAAAGGGGTCAAAGAAGGAATAATAGGTATTCAGCCTCCACAGGTAAAATGTAGGCTGCTCAACGCTTAAAAATTAGTCAAACTGGATCTTTAGGATAATAACAGCATTAATAGAAATTGAGAAATGTAAGTCACTTGGGTCATGCTTGTTGAGACTCACAGAAGATAAGTTTGGGGAAAACACAACACTGAAAGCACATTAGGCTCACAGCATAGCAACACTTAATGTATTTGCACTGTCTGATGATCCACAACATAAAGGGCAATTGCATTTTGAACCAAAACCACACCACTTTATTCAAAGGAACAAGCAGCCCCACGGCAGCTGTATGGCTAGTAAGCAGGGCCTACTCACAGAAGTAAGTACAGAGGATTTCACCATGAAAGAGCAGTGGATGGAGGCAAAAAGAAAAAAAAACCCAACCAGCAAAACCACAAAACCCAACAAAACCACAAAACTCAACAAAACCAAACCCAAGGATTGTTAGGGTCAATGCAGGAACAGAGAACAGATTTTATACATATATTGAGAGACAGAAGTGGTTTTGAAGTTGGGGAATAAAACTGGGTTTGAAAATAATCTGTTGCTCAATTCCAGTTCCACATGGCAGAGGCTTTCTCTAAGCAAAAGGGCAAATACAGAGCAGCGAGTCCCACACTATATGGTGTGGAGGAGGACAGTGGCCATTTGAAACTTGCTCTGATTAAGCAAATGAGGCAGAGAGGGAAGACAAAGCCAACAATAACCAAGAGGCACGGGTGGTCAGCTGATACGACCAGGCATAACTTATCAAACAAAAAAAAAAAATCAACAGCAGAGCATCACCTCACACCAACTGCCAGGTGATAGCCCATCACCTGGCTGCAAGAGATCTCCAAAACTTCAGTCAGCAAGCTGCCAGAGAGCATCTAACACCAGCCATCGCATGCACGTGAAATCTCTGTATTAGAACACGAGGTGGTGAGGAAGTCCCTCTCTGCTTTCTGGAGAGGTGCAGCTGCAACAGCTACAGGCCATTTTCTCTCAGAGGAGGCACAGCCACCAACCACTGCCACCCCATCACCCTCCTTAGCTACGGCCAGAGCTGATAGCTTCTTTCAGGAGGCAGACAGCAGAATGGAAAGATGAGCCCAGTGGAGTACTCCACAAGGAAAGTATCCCCCGCAGGAGGCTGTGCTAAATGGGTAGACCCTGAGCACACACATCATTCATCTCATATTGGCAATCTCAGTATGACAGATTAGATGCTCTCTGCAGTAAACTGGAGAATGATGCTGTATTAACCCAGGCTCACTAGCCATGGAAGAGAATTGTTTTTTCAAATTCAGTATTTTGCTGCTTTGGGGTTCTGTTGGGTTTTGGGGTGGTTTGGTTTTTTTTGCTCATCACTCATACTTCTGAGAATACACAACCACCCACCTGCAACTTCTCCTCACACTCCCAGCACTCCTCAGAGGAAAACTCAAAGACAGAGATTAAAAGAAGTTGACATACTCACCTACCTGGCCTTCCAGCTGGACCTGGTGGGAAAGCATTGCATACCACATAGCCTGCACAACTCCTACAAAGCCAAAGAACTAAAACCCCACCTTCCCCAAAGGCACATTCACTTTCTTGCTATGACCTAAAGACTAGGGAGAGCAACAACAAGCCAGCTAGCCCCAAATGCAATCATTTTCACTTGATTACTCCCACGGTGTTTAATCTAAGCTTCCACACCTGACCCCAGGCCCCCTGACATGGAAAGCCACTGACCCCGGATGGTAAATGCAGTCTGGTCTTACAGCCACAGCTGCTCTGCTTTGTGATCTCTGCAGAAAGCCAAGAGGAGTGAAGGTCTCATCCTAACACCCCTCAGCCCCGGGGGCTGGTTTGCGTCCTGTTCCCCAGTGCAGAGCCGGTTGGGTACACCTCGCATTAGCAGCCCTAAACCCAGCAGGATTAATTGCTGCAAAGGCGCTCGGCACCCTGCCACGGCTGTGTTTACATTAGAGAAAATGGACCTCACAGAGTTTGCAAACACCACAAGACGAACTTTTGTAAACTCCCTCGGTTTAGTCATCTTTCCCCATCTGTCAGAGAAGTTAAAGTGAGATTGAAAAAACACAGGAAATTACTGTGTATTCCAAGTAGTCGTGACTGAGCGGCTTGGCTGTTACATGGGATGCCTTGTGGAAGATTCACATCTCCTAACATTTCCAACGGGATCCTTCTCAGCGCTTTCCCGGCTGCAATCTTCTAGCAGGCTCTGCACAACCTGCCAGGGAAAGCCTCTGGGGTGCTTAATGCAGCTGCAGAAAAACTCGTACCAGCACTGAGGAGCCCAAAAGGTTACCTCCAGCAAGACAGGGCAGCCCATTCTTGGAAGCTGCAAAGCAAGGGACAGGCAAGGGAAAAGGCTACATCCCTTTGGGAGGCACCCGTGTGAGCACTACATTCACCGAGTAAAATGCTGGATGAAATCCTTTACCCAACAGCAGTTTAAACCTTCCTCTGATGTGACCGACTGGCTCTTTTGGCAATAAAACTTAAGAAACTTATTTTATCAAGGCTCCTGGCACACGTAAGCACGAACGGCATTTGCTACACCTCTGGCTGTAGCCTTTATCTCCAGAAGGCAATGAAAGGGCATGAGTCAAACGCAGACTAGAAATCACCTTCAGGCCTCGGCTTCGGCCACAGCCCTTTAATCACCACATCACTACCCCAGTGGCAATCCGAGCTACTGGCAGCTGGAAATGCCATTTAGCTGGGTGGGCCGCAACTGGCAAGGGCCTCCAGAGGGGTCACCAAGCAGCCAGATTCTCTGAGCCTGGTTAATTTGTTTAAATTCCCTTCTAGACCGCGCTGCACCTCCCACCTGGCTTCCCGCTTCCCTGCACAAGCCCGTAGGGTGGCGGCACCCAGCCTACCACCCCTGCGGCATGTCATGGCCCTCAGCTAAAGGCCAGTCGGAGATGTGAGAGGAGGACGGAGGGCACGCAGGAAGACAAAATGTGGAAAACATCTCTTTTTCGTTCCCACAACTTTGCTTTGGGGTGTAACACCTTCGGGGCTGAAAGAAACACTTCATTTCTGCGGCTCAGCCTGCGTTTGTTTTCTCTGTGGAGCCGGCTGCTACGCTGGCATTGCAGATCCATGCCAGCTGAGTCGGTTTGAGTGCGGGGGATGCTTAAGTAACCGTGTTGAGCTGTTTCAACAGTTTAGCTAATCCAGTAAAAACAGTAAAATTTCACCAAAAGTATTAAGTATATATGAAGCACAATGTTATTATGCTACGTGGTTTGAAAAAGGAGCGTAATTTTTTCGACTGGAATTATGCATTTCCAGGGGAAACGTTATTACCTGGTGGAAAGGGATCATGAAGATAAAATGACACTTGTGTTCTTAATGACAGTAAAATAGACCTGACAACAGAAAAATCTTTTCCTGTGGCTTTTTTCCATGTATTATCGAAGTACCATTATAAGCAGGGATTAGCCCGCTGAAAGACACAGCACTTTGTAAAGTATCTTATGATAGAGAGTGAAACAACCTCCCTCGAGAGAAGCTCTTCTGTCCAGTTCTTCCAGGCAGGCAGGCAGGGCAGGATCACACTGAGGAGTGTCCATTTAGCAGTTATGCATGGGATGTAATGGAGGAAAGGCATCAGTATCATCTTCCAAAAGAACTGTTTCATGAAAATTTTTGGTACGAGCAAAACATCCCTAGTACTGGAGTGTGCACTGGGGAAGAGGCCTATCAGGTTTATACTCGTTGCACGCCATAAATCAACCCAAACTGTGAAATCAATTCAGCCTAGCCCAGGTTGGAATTCCTATCAAGGTCTATTCTGTTTCTGGCACTTGGAAAAGAGTGCTACCAGCTCCCTTTTCTAACACAAAATACCTCCATCTCTTCTGAACAAACAGGATAACTCAGTGGAGCCCCAAGTCCAACACATCTACTTTCAGCATTTGCTATTATTTTGTGAGGCAGGGTCCAGAGAAAGGCATAAACGACCACTTAGCCTTAGGCTAACCTTCATTGGAGGACATTTCATCCCTTACAAACCCTGATGACAGTCAGTAAGACTGTCCAGAATTGCAACAGGTTAATTTCTAGGTCTGCCTGGAACTAAAGGAGCTGTTAGAGAGGCTGGAGTAGACAGAGAGTTCTGCTGATCCATCACTTCAGCTGGTTCAAATTCAATTCAGAAGACTCTGCAATGGGTTATGTGTGCAGGCTTGTTCTTGAAGACCAAGGAGCCTCTTAGGGTCAAAAAGCTTTCAGGCCCCCACCAAGTGTTAGCTGATTTGCGGCTCAGGCAGCGTTTGGCCAGGTGTTATCCTTGGCTGTACATGTGAATCCACAGAGAAGTCTGTTGCTTCTCAGTGCACCTTCAGCCTGTCCTAAAGGTTTTTGAAACCCCGAGGAGGCTGAGCTCCATCCTGGACTCAACTCAAGGTGCAAAGTCACTGCAGCCTAACCTCTTCAGCAAGGAGCAGTCTGATGAAATGGCATTTCCTTGGGAGGGGAAGGGGGGTGGGGAAGGACCCAGTAGCCACTGGAGATATAAAATTAAAATGAATTTTGGTCATTTTAATAAATATATATCAAGGAAATTTCACTTTACTACAACAACACATTGGTATACAAGCATCTAATATTTAAGCTTAAAACATCAAGTGTTTATCAAATATTGGAAAAGAGCAGACATTACTAGACTATCTGGGTATAACACAAGAAAAATCAGGGTTTTTTTAAAAATTGGTCCTTGTGGACAAATGTCTAAATGATGATCCTACTCATACACTGTATGAATGAGATCTATATTTAATATTATTATTATTAATAAAAAAGCTTCTGTCTTGGAGAAATCAGGTGGGATTTATCCTTTCTTTACTTCTTGTGCTTCACAATGATATCCCTTGCAAACTTGTCAGTTCCAACTCACCTGAGCAGATAAGGGCTATCATCTCCATCCTAGATACTCTCTTTATGGTCACTTTGTTTGGGGGGGAGCATTTGCTTGTGACCACTGGCTTCATCATGAAAACTGCCCAGTTTGCGGTTATGACTGCGGGGTGGGCACGCCACCCAATATAAGCATGACCAAGGAGGACTTGGGCTGAACCCCTGAAACACAGAGCAGGAGGTCTCTGACCCAGAGATCCATCTGACTCCAGTGCCAAACTGGGGAGCAGCCTGGGGCAGTGTCCTCCCTGGGGACCCTTGTGCCTTGCGCCAAGCCAGCTGCTCCCCTAGCATAGGGATGTATTTCACCCTTTGGACAAGAACCAAGTGGAGAAGATGTCACTTGAGTGCATGATGCTGTGGGAACAGGCAGCTATTATGAGTCAGACGTGGCTTGGATGTGGCTATTTTGCCAAGCACATCCTGCCAGTTGTTATGGGGACTGTGGGAACTAATTAATTTGGTGGATCTAAGACTCACAATACTCTCCATCCAACCCCAACTTATGTCTTCTGGGCATTTTAAGCAGCACACTTTTGCAAACGGTCTACCTAGGGATGACTAAACATTGTCCTTAGTCACTGAAATCTCAGCTCATTTCTCCAAAATGTTCTTTTTTAAAATTAAACCCCTTTACATTCATTCAGGTAAAAACATGTTTTTCGCCACATTATTGATTAACATTGTGCTTTTTTGCTTTCTTTTCTTGTCTTTTTTAAATCAACAGCAAAAGTCATAGAAAACTCCCGCATGCTTTTGCAATCTAAAAGAGAGAAATTATGCGAAACAGAATAAAGTATAAAACATGCCACTGGTTCATGAACTTCATTATACGAAAAAGAAAAAAAAAAAAAAAAAAAGAGCCCCAGCAACAGACAGTTGCCATAGAAACACTCAAGCATCGAATGCTTGTTTACAAGAGACATCTCTCTATTGTTTCTTAAATCCCTTCCTAAGGATGGCAAATCAAAAAGCAATTGAGCATCAAAAAGGAAGAACAGAGATGTCTGAATAGGAAGTTGAACTCAGTACTTCAAAGGTTAAAGGTTTCTAATAATATTGATCCACCCTGTGGGTTGTGGTTTTTTTGTTGTTTTGTGGGTTTTTTCCCCCCCTCTGTTTAGGTTAAATCCCTGCTGTATCACTGGTTTATACTTAATTTTCACGCTGGCAAAAATTAAGACAAAAAGTAAGGCACCAAAAAAAAACCTGCCCTGTGTAACAACAAGCCTCATTAGTTATTACAGCCGAGGTGAAAATGTGCAAGAACTTGAGCTGCATGTTGTGTTTCTGATTAAGATCCCATAAACAGGTTATTTCTTTATGCTATGTCCTATTTTGTCAGTTGAACCAGACGCCGAATCCAGGAATTCAAGAGCATCGGTACAAAACGGAAGGATGGTTTATTCCCAGTCCATGGAGACAGTCCTTTGTCAGAACAAATACTGAGTTACAAGGAGCACATCACCCTTGCTGGTAGCATCAATTTGTTTACCAGACTTCTAATTCCTTGGTAAACATAATGGAGGTTCTTCTTAATTAATGGCAGACTTCTTGGGGGCGGGGATATATAAAACGATATGTTTTCCCCATCTGGCTGATTGGTATTTTCAGTACCGAAAGCTACACCATAGCTGTACAGACTACAGAGCTAAGCAGGAACGCAACCGCCTCCTATACGAAGTCTCCGTGTTTATAAATAGCCCGCTGATGCAGAGCGTAGGGACGCTTCACGCAACCTGCTCTCCAGTCATTTTAAAACGGCACGTACTGTTTGTGGCATGATTGTATCATTTGTAGAAAACTATAAAAAAAAAAAAAAAATCCATTCAAAATAAAAATTTCATCAACAAACGCACATGCTGCGCATGCTTCGACAGAGCGGGGAAGATGCCTCATATTTTACTTCCTTTACTGCAGCACATTTTATTACTCGGTAAAGATTCCTTTTTCCTTAAGGATTTTTTCCAAGATTCGCTTACGTTGCTCTTGTCATTGCATCCAGTCTCAAAATAGTCATAAAATTTGCCTTTACATTCGAGAGCATGGGTGCCTCTTACAGGTTCACAGTTTAGGGCGACGCTCTCTTGCTCTGGTTCGTTACCTGCTTTCTCGTCATTAAATTTTGCCTTTTCCTGATTACCGTGAGACCTGGCATTAGTGATGAATATTTCGTTAGCAGGTATCTGGTCATCGCTCCTGTAAGAAGGGGCACTGCCAATGTCATAATCCAACTGCTGGGAACAGCTTGGCAAAGAAATGGGAGAGGAGGAGGAAGAGGAGGAGGAGGAGGAGCAGGAGGAGGAGGAGGAGGAAGAGGAGGAAGTGTTTTCTGTGCTAGCATTAACAGTGTAGGGTAGATTTAAATAGTGGCTGCCACACTCTTGATAGAAGCAGCATGTGTGGAGCTTCTCGTACTCCTCCTTGGCCATCCGGAGGCGCTTTCTGTAGGGACAGTCCTGAGGCACAAACCACTCTTGTGGCGAGGTGCCGCTGAAGGAGCAGGCGGAGAAGCACCAGTTGTTCTGCATGATGATTTCTCCGTGGATTCTTTTCATTAGATTGTTGATGAGGACGGATCTCCGCAGGTAGACTTCAGGGTCATCGATGAATTTCAGCTTTTCCAAAGACATGTAAAGAATATGGGCCCGCTCCTCAAACACGGAGATTGTCTGAAAATGCAAAAGACAGAAGAGAGGGAACTGAAGGCAACCGGCTTTGTTCCAAGGAGAAAGCAAATGAAGCAAAGTATCCCCCCCCATGCCGCTACTTCTCTCACTCTGAGGTGCCTAGAACTGGCTGTTCGTTTTGCACATCCATGTAGCTGGGGACCTGCTTTTTCCTGGCCAGAGCATTCACCCAGGCTTAGGAGGTAAGTAGCTCAGCGCTGCGCTACAGAGGTAAACGCAGGGCACAAAGCCAGGATGGGAGAGCGAAATCCAGATGCACACATCTGGCTCCTTATTTGCATCTGGGTTTAAAACATGGAATTGCTGCGCAGCTTTGCTCCGGTGGCGGCTGGGGACTTTTTGATGTAAATGGACCCAACTCCACCATCCCCTGTTGGGGCTTCTACAAAGCTCTGAAGCCAAGTGAAGGTCCCCTCCTGCAGCCTCAAGGTTTGCCAAGATGTGAGCCAGCAGCCATCACCTCACACAGCAAGTGTCGGAGCATTTCATCCACTGCCAGTAGAAGAGGCCCTCCGGCAAGGAGGTCTCCTCTATTTGCCAAGCTCCCTCACACCGCTCTTGCGTACAGAAGTGCATGCAGGGAGGTAGGCAGGCAGGGAGAAAACCCATCTCAAAGCATCGCAGCATCTGGAGAGCAGCTGTTGGCCTGTGTACTACACCCTGTGCTCTACGGAACCAGTGGGAATGCAGATAGGCAGGGACACGGTCAGGAAACGAAGAGAGGATAGGGATTTGCAGAAACCCTGGCTCAATGCCCACGGATTTGTTCTCCCTTCCATGGTCCTTCCAGGATTCCCTTTCTCAGCACTGGCAGCACAAGCAGGTTACTGCCCCCAGGGAGGCCCCGGATTCTGCGCTGTAATCGCTACCCTGAGAATCAAAATATGAGAGGGGGCAATGCACACTACTGTAAGCACTATTAGCTAATTTTCATTTTTAGTAAGAATTCGGTTTGCGTAGGAGCAAAGCAGCACAGCACAAAGAGAGGCTGCTCTAAATCCTCCTCCCCCCCCATCTGCGGCTTGATCGTTCTTCCCTTTCCCACATGGTTACGGCATTTTTGCGGAGTGGAAGTCGTAGCTATGAGGACTGAAAGAGCTTAAAGCACAGCTGCTTTTCACATCCATTCAGCTCTCCTCAGCCCTCTAGCTCTTTCCGCAGCCTGGTCCTGTCTGCAGGGCTTAGAGGCAGCACAGCGCCTCGTAAAACCAAAAATTGGCTGTGTTCTCCTGTGAGTTCACAGCCGAAGCTCCTCTTTGTTAGTGAGAGTAATTTTCTATAATAAATGACTCATTTTAAATTATATTAAGCCTATAGGCTAATTTACGTCCTTTGTACCTGCTGCAACAATAGATGGTGAACCCAAAAAAGCCTGGAGCAAACCAGTAAGCCTTGAACCATGCTCCTCCTGGAGATACATCCCAGAGGGCCACCAGTAGGAACAAGTTGTCAAAGGCGTTCTCCAGATGTTGGCCAACAGCCCTGGAGAGGCTCTGGGCCCTACCATCATATGGGACAAGGAATCTCAGAGCATAACTCTTTCTATACTGGGCAGCCAGAGGTATAGAAACGTGTGAGAAATGCAAAGAAACCCAGTGGACATCTTCCCTCCCCCAGACCTCGGTGCTGCAAGCTGCAGAACACATTTGTGCTGAACAGAAGAAAGTGGTGACGCAGGGTTTCTGATACGATACACCTCTACAAGAGCACAAAATTACATCTGGGTCAGGTCTATCTTACCAATACTTCTACAGCTGGGTCTGACACCGTTAGAATGGGATAAGTAATGATTCCTCCTCCTTGTGAGGAAAATAATCACTGATACAAAAATCCAGTGATCTAGCCAAGATAAAAATCCTGGCTGAGATCAGAGATGATGTGACATGCGGGAGACTTTTGCTTACCAGAGCACATTTTTCAACACCCTCAGTGCTATTTATCCCTTGCTCTGGCAGCAGACACAACACCTTCTAGAATTAGCGGTGGGACAGCTTTTCACCTTCCTGGTCAGGCGTGTCTTTCCAGCCAAAGCTATTTGTATCTGAAAATTCCTTTGGCTACTCTAAGGTCCTCGGAAAGCAAGCTCGAGGTTACTGCTCGCTTCTCCTCTGCAGAAATCCCCCAGGAACCTGCTGAGCACACCTCCCAGTCCAGTGTCCATGGTAGGGATGAGGCACTCGGTTCTCCTCTCAGAAGGTTGCCTCTGCGATGCAGGTAAAGGTAACGCCTAAGCTTGCTTCACATCTTGATCTGTTTTGGCTTTTCTATCTCTGGGGCTCTTGGGGTACTACAGCCTCTATAAGCTGGGCTTTAATCAGATTCTACCATGTCCTCTCTAATGCCAACAGTATATGGGTAGCCCTGTGCTGCCACAGGCCAGGTACCATCCAGCAAGGTAAGGATGGTGTCTCATGGCATCAGCTATCCTGAAGTGCATCATCCCTCCAGGCATTCAGTTCCTTACAGGACTGAGCCCTTAATGAATGAGAGCGTGAAATCTCTCATAGAAAAAAAAAAGTTAGATTTCAATTTATGTATTTGCTGGCCTTGGAAACATTCGCTCTAATCCCTCCCCTGATGGCTTTCATTAAAAAAATATATTCTTTCATTTACTAATCTGTTCTTTTGGAGTTATTAGCTTTTTAATAAACAGGATTAAATATTGAAGGAGCTTGTACTTGCTTTCCAAGTCGTTCTGTTTTTCCAGAGGATCTGTAACCCACTGGGGGTACTTCTGCCCTGGAAAAAGTTTTGAATGAGTTAGGGAATCACAGGCCCTTTTTATTTACATTTTCTGTTTCTGCCATTCAAATGCTGCTACCAAGCTGTTCCCGTTAAGCATGATGTACACTAGGTAAGAACAAAATAATGGGTGGGGGGTACGTTATTCTCAGCATTTACAGTTGTTATAGATGAAGAAATGCCTTTGCTTAAGAAAGCAATCCGATGACAGTAAAACAATAAAAGTGAGCAAGTGACAACTATTTGTTTCGGAGCAAACAGCTGGATCGTTCTCCTAATTTCAGCAGCGTGTTTCAGCCTTCTGGATACGGGTCAATCGAGTGTTACAAAGCACCTGAAACTCGGAGTAAAAATAACGACTACTAGAAAACATACTTTCTGTGCACAGTTGCTGAGCGGCGGATGAAAATCCTCTTCTTCCACATATTTCCTTTTAAAGTATGTGATCTTGGATGTTGTTACAGGATTTGAAATTCCCCTGTAATGCGATCCTGTGGGTAATAAATCAGATATGACAAATGACATGCGGTTTGCCGGAGGTTCTCCAAACAAAATACTTTTCATTTCCCTTCGCGCTACAAGGAGAACTCCGCCGCATATTTTCACATACGTTTGCAGCGACCAAAGCCAAACCCTCACCTGCCCGGGGCGCAGCTCGCCGGACACACC